>JAOTQG010126145.1:0-10226 GCA_025631175.1 Iris virginica
GTTTCCGATTACGCCAAGAAACTCCTCAAGGTATGTTCTTTTGCTAGTTTATTTACTGTTAACTAGACTTATTTGAACTGTTTATGGTTTTAAAAGTAACTTACATACTCCGTCCGTGGTCTCTCCCAACAAAAATTTTCCTATGAACTGTTTTTGGTCAACTTGATTTGACCAAATATTTTCAAATTCTTCTTGCTATTCCAAATTTATAAGAACAATTATATTGATTGTTTGCCTAATATTGTTTCAACCATTGAAATTTTATAATCTAAAACATACTTCTATATGTTAAAACAGTTCGGAGTAGTTTGATATTGTCTTAGGTTTGACTTTTAAAAATGCAAATAGCAAGTTTTCCTTGGGACGAAGAAATTATTACTCTGAGTAGATTTCCGTAGGTGCAATAGCTTCTACTCTTTCTTATACCATTTTTTGTGGGATCGCATGTTATGCTGGACTAACGCCTGGATACACATCATTACCTCTATTTCCAACTAAAGAGTCCACTTTTATTTTTAAAAAGTCTACTAAATCAAATGAAAAACTAACATACTATTTTGTACATTGTAGGTGGTATTATATTAATCATCAAAAAGTAGATTATAAAATTGTGATTTTGCAATCTTGTGTTTTTTTAAAAAAGGATTAGTTCAATTATCTCTAGTCCTAAGTGTAATGAGAGTGAGCAAATGGCTTTTGCATGGAAAGGACGGAGTAAGAGTTTGTGCTTCATGTTCGTTCCACTAATTATGGGTTGCTCTATTAAATCACCCGTCTCACCGGAGTAATCATGGATTTTAAAGTACATGACTTTCGATTGAGAAGTCCATGAAGATCTTAACACTTTCTAGAGAGACACATGCTTATCCCTAACCAGCTTCTCATCTATCACTATAAACAGAGGCTGCTCACCCGAAATACAATGAGAGAATTGTCCTGTTAGTTGGGTCTCTGTATCAGTCAAGGACTCCTTCATAGCTCCGTCAAATATGTTTAGATGCTTGGAAACTCAGATTTTGACAAGTATCAAATGTGGGGCAAAATTGTGTCCAATCTCAATACATCTACGATTGGCTTGCTATTCCAAATTACAAAGGGGTTCTTCCTGGACCTGTGATTGGAGGCATTTGGGACGCAATCATGCCAAATCTTGTTCGTGGACCATAATTTTATTGAGTTTAGCCAACTTGTCTTTGAATCTCAAACTGCCATGAACTTCATCTAGTTGGTTGCCTTCAAAAATATCTCGATCAGGTTGCATATTTTTCCCAGCTTTTAGAAAATTGCCTGAATCAATCATGAACATTGTAAACCAGTTTGGAGTTGTGCTTGATCATACATTTGGGCTTTGGCCGGGCAATGGATGCTTCAATCTTGTGGGAATGTGCCATGTTAGGTTCACTTTGGAGCATATGAATCGAGCGTAATGCTCCAATTTCCAGGGATCATGAGCTTCCCGTTTCTTTTCTGTGGGAGAGGATTATTTCCAGGCTTCCTTTTGGGCCCGGAGCTTGGGGGCCTTCCGAGAATTGTCTCTAGCTGTCTTAGTTAGGGACTGCAGTGCAGCGTTGTACTAGCTGCATTTTGTTTGGAGTTTATTTTTGTTTTTTTCTTGTTTTCCTTTTGTTCCTTTTTCTTTAAGGCAGATTCCCGATTTGCCATCTGTTCATTCTTCCTCTTTATTTATTAAAAAAAATTCTTTTATCAAATAAAATAAAAATAAAGACACTGCAAGCCAAGGTATCTAGCCATGAATCTTTGCCATAAAGATTATAAACTAGGGCTCTTATATCACTTGTTTCTGGAGCACCAACACTTTTAACGTCAAAATTGATGAAACATTTATGGACTTGTAGAAACTTTAAGATGATGGAAATAGTGAATGCAATATTCACCTTGGTTTACCACACTGACCAACAGTTGCATCCATATTTTAATCAACTGGAGTAATCATGAATTAACATTATAGCTACAACCATAGTTATCAAAATTCAACCGAGATAGGAAGTCTTGTTACTCCAATATGTAACCACCCTAAATGCTTAATCCTGACACCATATTTTCATTTCTATATAGGCATATAGAATCCAAACAAGAAAATGGATAGAACAGCTTGATACCGTACCGTCTCCTCTTGCGAGGGGCAGAAATACGAGAGATGCCTACTTCTGGAAACTTGTAAACCCAGAAATTTTCTGGAGCCTGGTGTGGACAAATCCAACTCCAATCGCAGTACATTAGGTATCTTTGGAACTTCAAGCTGAAATACTTTTCCTGTAAAAAAAGAAAATGCATAATCACCTAAGAAATCAGGGCAAGTCTCAGAATCTCCTCCTAGCTTCTTTGTTTTTTGTTTTGTAACACCTCACACTGGCATTTGTGCATGTGTGTATGGGGAAGTGCGTATTGTGTTAGTGCCAGTTTCTTGCTTTCAAGTACTTATATTTTAATTGAAAAGAAAATCCAGTTATGTAACTCTTGCTGTTTATTGAAGGTGTGATGTTGCCGGTTGGAGATATGCAAATTAGCTATACATCCACCTTGGGGATTTTAAATGCTTATTATATGCTATTGCTCCCTCTTGAATTGTGTTCTGTCCCGGATTTCCCATATGTTAGTTATGCTTCGTTGATGTTCTCCTTGGAGTCACCAATGCTATGTTGGGTGGGGTTGGAAAGGAGGGGCGGGGGAACGAGGATACGGAGGAAAAGTAGGAGTCCTAGTTTGTTGATCTTACATGGAAAAGGAAGATCAAAGAAACAACTCATTAAGGGGTTCCTCAAGAATATTCCACTTAAACATATGGAAGTATGGGCTAAGCCAATAGCTATGTACACTCAGTCTCAGTTGACAAACTCTCCCTTATGGAAACATGTTTTTTTTTATCATCAACCCTCAAACCATGAACTGCCAAAATGGTCATATCTCTTTTGTAAAGTCAATATCATACCATTACCAATTCAAACCCAACTTGATCTATTACACTGCCTTTCACCATGGATGCATGTATCCTAGAATTTCTGTAGTAGGGTTAAACATGTGGCTATGCCAGTGGGGACTCCTCATATCTCAGGGGAAACTTGGTGTTTCAACTCTTTGGAATTTTTAATTTTGATAGTAATCAATGGGGAGGCCAACTAGAATGGAAGAGGCTTATGGATGTTTTCCTGAAGTTTAAACTTGTTTGACTTTGTTTTTTTCATGCGAGTAAATTCTTGACAACAAATTTTATGGTAGTAATGTTTTGACAAATTTACAATTTACATGGATGTCCTTGTATTCTTCGAAGGTTGGGCAATCGGGATGCTTCATTCTGGACCAGGAGTGGATCTTTTTAACATTCTACCTCCCTCTCTTTAACCAACCTTGATATTGCATTAGGTTGGCTTTTGATTGGTTAGAAACTGTTAGACATCATTACATTGTTTAGAGTTGGAGGTGGAATAGTCTAGGTATGCCAGTAATGATGTTAATCGGTTTAGAGACAATCCCAAAAGGTCTACGACGAATGCAGAATACAATTATCAGTGGAGGAACATGCATTTCTTATGCTGATTTTCAGAGAGTAATTTTTTTAATCTAGGTAGTATCAACAAATATTTTTATTTGTCTCTTTATGATTTTAATGTTTTTAATATTTTATAAGCTATGTGAATATATTTTCAGGCTGATGGATGGATTGTAGAGTTAATCACTCTATTGGCCAACCCTAATAAAGTGCGGCCAACGAGATTTTGGGGTGTCTACACAAAGCTGAAGATATTTAACATGACGAACTACAAGAAAGGTAGTGAACTTACTCTAAAGCTTTTATCACAAAATTATATTGTCCGTCTGCTTGCTGAAAACCAATCACCATTCTGCTCGCTGTAAGATTAGTATATGGATTTAAGCTTTAGGTGCAAAGTAGTACTAGTTGTCTCTATTAGATATATCCTCTCAGACTATTAATATTTTTACCGTAGTAACTTTTGTGATATGTTGCCTGATGATTTTTCTTCCTTGTTTCTGCAGTGGTTTATCTTGATGCTGACACGATAGTAGTTAAGAGTGTTGAAGATCTATTTAAATGTGGGAAATTCTGTGCTAATTTAAAGCATTCAGAAAGACTTAATTCAGGTGTTATGGTAGTGGAACCATCTGAATCACTTTTCAAGGATATGATAAGCAAAGTCACGACTTTGCATTCTTATACTGGAGGTACAGCATTTTCCTTGCACGTTCCTGCATTTTATGTTTTCCCGACAATTTTCTTGTTAAGTCTTGATCAGTTCCATTCTATATTAAATGCAGATTTGTGGATTTGAGTGTAATGGTTATTGACTAAATTGGTTTAGTTGATGTATGAAATGAATAAATAGTTGCTACTAACTTAGAAGTTCCCAATTCAACACCAATCTTCAGTTACGATTAGGTATTTGAACCTGTGGCTTCTTTTGAAACCTGAGATTTTTAGCTTATAGCTTAAACACAGTTCTTCTTGTTGCGGCTGTGAGAATACCGGTTGCATGGAAGGATGATGTAAAATAAAGAAGACATGAAGCAGGGTGCTAACAAAAAGAAACCCTAAAAATTTCTCCAGAGAATCATGACATTATTGATTAAAAGTTTCTCTCTATGTTGTTGCGGTGGCTACTTATTAACTCAAAAGTTCCCACACTAGTACATAGTACATTAGTCGAAATACTCGAATAGGAATACTAGTCCTTAGATACTACTAACTTGGCTATGGTTCCCTGCTACAGGCAACATTACTGTAAGCAAAAATCTGCCATTCTTCTGTTTAAAGTACTCATTTATCGTACTATCTGATGCTTTTGCATAGGAGTACTGGGGTTGTCTGAACCCTGTTCCCCAAGTGTATGTGGCCACTATTCATCGTCTCTGTGAAAATCCATATCACAAAATTGGGCGCGCTATGAAATATGCTTAAGGGTCCGATCACCGAGTTGATATATGATAATATTGAGTGATATTGTTCACAATATGAGAATGAGATGATATGAGTGATATGTGTTTATGAAGTAAAAGACTAAATTGCCCCCATGATGTGAAAGATTTGAATGTGATGTGAGAAGAGAGAATGTGATGTGAAAGGTTTGAATGTAAGGAGAGAGGAGAGAGGAGAGAGGAGAGAGAATGTGATGTGAAAGGTTTGAATGTGAGGAGAGAGAATACGATGTGAAAGGTTTGAATTGATTTGTGAGAGTGTATAGATATAGGGGTATATAGATGGAATGTGATATTTTGTATTAATGATATATATAATATATCAATTAAGTGATCACGTAATATGATACAATTGTATCACTATATCACTTCATATCGACTCGGTGATCCGAGCCTAAGAGAACTGTTTCTCCACTGTATTAGTTCTCCTAAGTGATTACTCACTGCAAAATGTCATTGTAGATATGATTGAATTCTACATTTCTTTCTGAAGTTTAACAAGGCTCGTCATAATTAAACAAGTGGATGATCAGCAATTAGAACTCATGTGCTTGTTCCCATTCTAGGGCCCAACACGTCAAATTTTATTGCTAAAGCACACAATATTTTAACTTCCATCAAGTACTTGATCAATATTCTAACTTTTAATGATCAGTGTTGTGGGGAATTTGATAATCCAGTTCAATCACGTGGTTTTTTTTTAAATTTTCTCATTCATTGGTTCCACATTTTATCTTCCTCTCTCTCTCTCTAACTTTTTACTTCAATAACCACATAGCCAAACACACACACACACACAGAGGCCAATGCGACACTGTAATTAGTTTCATTTACAAGCTGGAGATTATAATGATATGCAAGCAGTTGTTCCTGGCTAGTTGGGCACAACATTTAAGCTATAATCTCTTTGTCAGCTTAAAAAGAGGAAATACCAATCAGCAAGAGGTCAAGTATATATTTACTTTATTCCATTCTTTTCGTTTTAAGAGTTTACTTGAAAGGGCAAAAACAAGTGAGCAAGTTACACTATCTAAAGAATAGGCAAGCAATATAACTCTTTTCTAGTTTTAGTTTCCAGCATAAAATTCTGGGTTTTTAGCTTATTAATCTGGCACACGCATTTCGGGTAATTTTCTGAAATAACTCTCATCATTTACCCATGTTTATCCTTAACAAATGGGGGGTCAGTAGGGACGAAGGGAGTAAGACGTTTGTGAAAGCGGATCCTAGGTGTTATCTGCAGGTTAAGAGCCATCAATTTTCTGACTACCACTAATTAAAATTCAGAAGATCTAATTGTCAGGTGCCATCAGGATTTGTGATGCACTATTTTTAATGTTGAATTTCTGATGGTCAGTGTCCAAAAGATGAATGAATTTTCCTATACTGTTGTCATTGCAGATTACATGATTTCATAGGCTTAATATTTACTGTGTTTGTTCTTAATTTGGCCAAGTCTCCCCTCCCCCTTTTGTAATACCCTCTTGTTATATTTTAACAGGTGATCAGGGCTTCCTTAACTCATATTATACTGGGTTCGCAAGTGCACCTGTTTTTAACCCTGACATATCTCCAGAAGTTCTTAACTCTAGACCAGTTCCAAAAATGGAGAGGCTTTCTACTCTTTTCAATGCAGATGTTGGACTTTACATGCTTGCTAACAAGGTAAGGTTCTGCAGGTTCAAATAGGCTGTTTTATGTATGTTCTCGTCTGTTCTAAGATTTTCTAATGCCACTCTTTATGATACTACAAACCTGTTTTCATTTCCTTTGCATAGCAACTGAAAACTTTTTTGCTGTTCCTAAGTCGTTTTTTCCTATTGTCTGTATTTTCCGTTGACCTGTTTTTGGTTGGGGAATTGGACTCTCATTTGGTTACGGGAGGATGTTTTGGTGGGTGGGTTGCCCCGTGCATTCCTTTTCCTCTATTACTGCCTTTCTTCAGTTCATTCGGCCCCTATCTGTGCCTTCGAATGGAAAGGAAGGGTCCATCTCTTGGAGTTTCTATTTTCATTGCAATTTAAATGATGGGAAGCAGAGGAGGCTTTGATCCTTCTTGTATCTCTTTCCCTGGTGCGGCTCCCTTACTGTCCTGATTCAAGCTCGTGGGTGCTGGTCCTGTTAGAGGATTTCGGTCACAGTTCATGACATTAGTTTCTCTCACCTGCTTCCTTTCCCAATCCGGCCTTCATTTCACCTGTCTTCCTTTATTTCGAAAGCAAAGCATGAGTGTCTGTTAAGGTTGAGGATTCTGTATGGTTGCTGGAACTCATCAGTAATGATGTCGACAAGCTCCTCGATTACAATTGGGTTTCCGCTGACTCATGTGTGATGTCCAATTGGCCCTCGGGGATCGTGTGACCATCTGTTTCTACATTGTGATGATGCTCAATGTCTTTGGAGTATACCTTCCTGCAGATGAGCATCAAAGATTTTGGCTGCACAAGGATGCTACTGTTATGTGGGGCACAACTCTTGGATTTAGAGGTTCATGCCTCTCGTTTGTGATAGAATTGTAGTTTTAGCTTCTCAATGGGCCTCCTCAGCTAGGGATAGGGCTGTAGGTGAGCCAAGTCGAGTCGAGTTTTCTCGAGCTCAAGCTGGGCTTCACATAAAAATTCCCGAGTCAAGCTGGGCTTCTGAATGGGCAAAAGATACTCGGCTCATGTACTAAACCAAGCTGCTCACGGGCCGTGCACGAGCTCAATGCACAGTGCTCTAAAGAAGGCTCCTGCACTGATTGAGCAGGCACTTGCCTTACCCAGAACCCATTCTAATGCATTATGTAGTGGTTGCCTTTTTTGAACTTATGCTGACTTTTCCAATTCCAAAGTGAGCCATAAATTTAATTTGGTTAATGTACTGAAACCATTCCTCCCACTCTTCCTCCCATTCTCTCTCTTCTGCACATATTTCAACCAGCTCTCTGTTGAGTTCTTTCAAGGGCATCCCTTATGGCAACTAATTTATCTTAGGCCTTTTCATTTTTGATTGAAGGATGATGGTAGGAGAGCTTCTTTAATTTGTCGTATCACTCACAAATCACTCCCAGGAAGCCGTTTCTTTCTCCTTTCTCTCACCTTATTTTCTGTGGACATTGCGAAGAAGAAATAAGCGAGTCGAGCTCGAGCTCGAGTTGAATAGCCACGAGTCGGACTCGTCGAACAGCCCTGAGCTCATCTCGATAATTCTGGTGAGCTGTAGAAGAGGACTCGGCTCGGTTCATTAATGGCTGCCGAGTCGAGTCGAATCGAAGCAGGCTAGTTCGAATTGAGCTGAGTCGAGTCGAGCTGGCACCTATACCCCTAACTAGGGGTCTTTTGGAGGAGTTCCATTTTGGCAATGCAACAAGACTAGAGCGCTTTAATATCTCCTGTTTCTTGGTATTCTTTTTCCACTTTTTCTTTGTGTCCATCTATATGTGCGTGCTTGTGTATTTGTATCATTGTATGTATGTATTTATATATGTATATATATATATATATATATCTGTGCAATCTTACTAGACTAGGAACCTAGATATTGTAACAACCTTGAGAAACAACTTAGATTCAGCAGCAAGGCTCTTGAGCACCTCTCTAGATTTCTACCAAAAACCTAGAAACTAATGCGGTGACATTTTTGTAATATATTTGAAATCTGAAAAACCGCTTATTTCTTCTTTCTCTTCTTTCCTGCGTCTTTCTTTCTTCCTCCTTCCTCCGTCCATTTGCTCCATTACACCGAAGCCCTAAGAGCAGCTTTATTTTGCTCCATTCCAGATCTGCTCCGATCTAATCTCGTTCTACTTCATCTCTTCTCTCTCCGTTAATCAAGTCTGCTTCATTCCAAAGTTCGATTTGAATTTTTTGTGGAAGCACGTTAAAGCCATGATTTTATCAGTGTATTGATGATGGTCTCTTGATTAGAGGCCATTTTTTCTTCTATTATCCCTTTGCCTTTTCTCTCTGGTTTATGAGATTCAAAAGATAAAATGCACAGTTAAACAACTAAGATTCACTGCATTACTATTCAACAAAAATGCACTATGATTCAACAAAAATGTACTGTGATTCAACAAAAATTGCATTATGGTTGTGCTCGGATAATACACTGTGAATCAACAAAATTTGCACTGTGATTCAACAGTGATATACAACAAAAACTACACTGAGATTCAACAAAATTTGCACAGTGATTCAACAGTTTCTACAAAAGAAAAAAACACTGAAATTAATTAAGAATTGCATTTGAAATTCAACAGATTCAACAAAAAATACATTGTGATTCAACAACTTGAACATAAAAGAACACTGAGATTCAACAAATTTGCATTGTGCTTCAACAAATTGACGGAAAAATGCCAACACGCTCAGGAATTGGCGTAAATTACGAAAATTGCCTCCGCATCAAGGATTTCACATTAATTACAAATGCCACTGCAATTTTGAATTTCTTATAATTTACAAAATTTCCACTGCATTTTTTAACTCCTAAATCTAATCTTGGCTATTATTTTCACTCTAGTGTCTAATCCAATGGCTATGATAAGTTACTAGTTTCTATTTTCTATTTGGTTCTCATTTGAGCCACTCCCTGTATATCTATATATATATACACTTATAGGGACTTATTCCCCTGAGAACCTAAATAATTCTGAGAACCTAAGAACCATTTTTAACCATTAGATTTAATATCCCGTACTATTAGATCTGCCAAATTTCTGAACCCACCGATCTCCTCCCTCTCTACAAAAATCAAAACCCAAAATTCTCCCGACCCAAATTAGTTCCCCCCTAGTCTCCGATGTCGCGGCTGATTATCTTCCTCTTCAACATCCCAACACGGCGGTGGTATAAAGTAGCGTCATTGGTGAAATCGGAGGAAAAAACGAAGAGTTTAAGCTCTCCATCTCTCTCTCTCTCTCTCTGACGTCCAAAGGGTTCACGGTGAAGACTGGTTGTCCCGACGAGTCCAAGGTTTCGGCTTCTAGTGTTACCGACGGGCATCCAATGCGGAGGAGATTTGGTCTTCGTTGGGTGAGTGGTGGGTAGTTCTGTGGTGGTTCGATGGGTTTCGCAGTGGGGGGAGGATATGGGGATAGGAGGTGGGTTTCATGGTCTAAGAGGTGTTGGAAGATGACAGAGAGATGGAGGTGTTCCGGTTGTCGAGATGGAATTTGATTGAGAAATGACGAAATCGAGAGTAGCATAATAATCAGGCCATGGACGGGAGGTATTGATTTGGAGGTATTGTTGGAATCTTGAAAGGATTGTTGATGAATGTTCTTCATGTGA
>JAOTQG010126156.1:0-10226 GCA_025631175.1 Iris virginica
GATTAGGAATTAGGAGTTGCATCCTTCTCAAACCGTTCCTTTGTCTTGTGAGATTAAATCCTACAGAAATTGAAATTTGACCATCGAATGATCGGCATGCATGTTGTTGGGTACAAGATCAATGTCCCACATCAGTCAGAAGTGGGGAGGATCATAGGTATGTATATAAGGATGGATATTACCTCCATTGATGTACCTTTTGGATAGGACCTAAGATCAAATTCATTCATGAGGGCGTAATTGACAATATCATCATACTAATATGGAGATCATACAAATATGCAGAGTCTAAAACATAACAATATTTGATAGATGGCAATTTGATATTATCTTTAATTCCAGCAAATATTTCTTTTTTTTTTTATTTAAAAAAAGAAAAAGAAAAATGAGACAAGCTTTATGAAGGAGGGAGTATTGTATGCTTGTAGTGGTACTTAATTAATGCTCAAAAGTGAGTTGAAAAGACCAAATGCAACTGATCAAGTGAGCTACGAAAAAAAGTAGCAAAGGAAACATGTTACTCTGCCCCCAAAAGCCTCATTCAAACTTTAATTGAATCCCAATTATATGGGGACCATAATTTCCTGAAGAATGAGACAGACCAGTGAGAGAGAAAGATAGAGAGAGAGAGAGAGATGGATCAGAAGGAAGAACATGTTTAGGGGATGATCAAATTTGTCATTTTGTGTATGTAACCCAAGTTCTTTCTGGACATTGTTGCCAAATGGTGGGGTTAAGGCCAGTTCATCAATGGGAGTTCTTGGGTAATACTACATGGGAGGGTATCATAATTGAGCAAACATTTACAAACCCTGCCTTGAAGAGGGGTGGTCCAGAGTCCATTGTGACATGTGTAATGGTCAGAAAGTCAAGGATTGCAGCTGCCTTTGTTCAACAAAAGTTTGACAAAATTTGGCAAGTGCAAACAGCTAGTGATTGGAAATGAAAGTCCCTATAATTCTTCGGAACAATGAGCTTCAATCTTGATTCATTTTAACGCTAAGAAAGAGTGCTAACAGAATCATTAAGATACAAACTTGTTAACAAAGACACACGAAAGAGTCATTACAGGGCAGTTCGGGCTAAAGGTCGAGCCCCCTCGCAGTCATGCCTGAAAGTACCTTTTTTTTTCTTTTTTTTTTCTTTTTTCTTTTTTTTTTTTAAAGCTTGGAAGGGATACAGGTCTAACCTCTCAGCCCTTAATTCTCAAACGGGACTTGAATTGTAACCTCCCGTTAGAAAATATGAGAGGATACCGTTTGAGCTAAAGCTCATTGGTCCTGGAAGTTCAAAAACGTGCAGATCCGTCCCCTCAAATCTTAATACAGTTCAACCACTATTCATTAAGGCATACCAAACACTAATACCCCCAAACCCCCTCAACCCAACCAAACCACCTCAAGAAGAAGATGAGAAGAAGTGGTATACTGGTATGTCACGAGCCTCATGACTCCAACAAGGGATCAACCTTTTTTTGGATGTCTACAATTAAAATCCATGATCTATAAGTAGCTAAACAAATCCCGGCCATGTATCCTTAAAAAAGAAAAAGAGAGTCACCAACAATGCTCTTTGTCAGAAATCATCTCTCCCATTATGTACCCTGAAAATGCTTATGTACTGATTTGGATAGCAATCATTCAATGAAACCACCCAATTACCGTGCAGTATTGCATTGCAGCAGGGGATAACAAACCTTTTGAGGGCAGGGATATTCAACAACAGGAGCCGACGGATCTTGCATCTATTTACCATGTTTCCTTTTTCTGCTAACCTTACAGCCGGGGAAATAACTTAGCTAAAAATTTAACCAACACAACTAGGGACATGCGGTTAATTAGACGAGTGTTATCAACTACTCTTCAAACTAGTTCAAGTACTAGGCACATCTTATCCTCGATTTGTGATGCAACGTAGAAATAATATGAGCTACACTAATTATAAATGCAGATATTGTTCTTGCCTCTCACTTGAACTCTTTAAAGAGCTGCACCACATACAATGCAATGCAATGCAATGAGCAAGTTCAAGTTTGATACAAAGTGCAAACTGCAAACCTCTCTTCATTACTCATCACAAGTGATGGATAACATGAAAGCACTTTATAGAAAAACAAGCATCAAGGGATTACCATCATTCAAGATTTCAAGAGCAGAGCAATAGTGCAACAAAGATGGACTTCCAATTTTATATCATAACTGGTAACTGCATTCCCATTCAAATTTGCCCAATCTCATGATCACAAACAAACAAGTTTTGCAATTGGGAGAGAAAAGATAAAGGAGGTACTCCCAGCATAATTCCTAGAAATCACAATGTTGCTTGCTTCCTTTAGACTTCTTTTATAGTTGATTATTATTGAAGGGAAACAGTGAGCACCAGAAAGAGGGTGATTGTAGTTCAGAAGCATCTACTTTCCAGCCAAATCCTATTTCTAATACTCCAACTGAGACGAGGAAGTATAAAAGAGGATGATTATTATGGACTCATAAGAATCTACAAACTATCACGGCGATCCTTCTCCTGTTACCAATCTAAAACACGGGAGGAAGTTTTACACCCAGAGGAGCCCAAATTTAAGATGCTTATCTATCATAACTAAGCCTCTAAGTTTTTTAAGACCAATCTAATGCTAGAACATGTGAAACATGGCAGGCAGATATTCCAACAATCGGATGCCAGGTTTACATACCCTAGAAGAGAGTAATTCAAAAGGATACTACTGTGAAATTTACATCAGTTTCTGTTAGTGAAATTGGGACAAAACTTGTGTTGAGTTGTTCATGGGGTGGGTTGCAAGTGAAAGGAAAGGACTGGGGCCATTGTTCTAGTAATTTATCTTTTTGGCTACAAAACATCAGTTTCTGTTGACAATGTAACTGCATATATGAATTCTCCCCCTGCTTCTCCCATATAATATTTGGAAGAGGGGTTTTGGACCGGCAGGATAGGGTAGTATCACTTATAAGCATTGGACCCCCAGTCAATACCTCAAATACTGTTTTCACAGGACATGCAGAGCACAACCACATTTTTTTTATCGAAAACGTATGAAATGTCTGATTTTGAATCAAATTCAGATCAAGCACTTATTGAAGAGGTTGAAGAGTTGATCATCGCATATTGGTTTTGCTATTATCCAAAGATAAATTCAGATAATCGTACAACTCAATACAAGATTGCCAAACTAGTTGTATCGCTTTGAAAGGAGAAACGAAAAACTTTGAAAGTGAGCTTAGAGTCAAACTCAGTAAGCAAATCAGATGTTACGAACATTGACCTACCAAATTTGCTAATAATCTCGTTCCAATCGCTTTGATAAGAAGTTTCCGCCAATGTAGTTTCTACCTCACTGTTCTTTTCGAGCTTTCGACCGGGCAGGCTTTGGTGTAATTACCTTGCCAAGGAGGATCAAAACTACGGGAACAACAGTTCCAATGTAATATACGCTCCCATATGCAGTGATTGTTTCGTGCAGGCTTAACACCTGTGGCATAAAAGGAAGAAATTAATAAGCATGGCCATTATTGTCCACTTTAAATATCTTTACTGTCAACTATCAGGGGTCTAACGACCCGAGCTTTACTCACTTCAAGTAACCTATGTTCAAGCTCATCGCAGTTACTTCACCAGACAAGATATAAACACTCCAATTTACAGCTTTACTCGAGCCCAAAGTCTAGAATATACTAAAGTATAGATGTAAACATTTTGTGATTACCAAGTATATTCAAACCGAGCAGACCAGACTCGTTTATAAATCTACCCTAAAACCAGGTTCAAGTTCGAGTCACCCACTCGAACCAAGCCTCAGATGAACTCAAGTTGGCTCGGTTTATCAAACAGAGACATAATAAATTATTCTCATGTCACAGGAGAAAAAAGTACAGAATTTTTAAGAGACTAACCATGAAACCAACGCAGGAGGTGTTCAGAACAAGAACTGTGTAAGCAAGATTTGCAAGCACAAAGATGTTCTTAAGCATCCCAGGAGCAGCTTGCTGCCATCTATAAAGGACTGTTTCACACACAAGACAAAAATATGATTAGGCACTCAGATTATGGCTAAGCTTTTACTCACCCAACCTTATTGTACTTGAAGAAAGGTATGCTTGTACTCACCTCTAGAACCAGCAATCATCAACGCTGATTGAACAAAGAAAATCATGTAACCAGGGTACAATCCCTGTAGCAAGATGAAACCATTTACAGTAGTCAAAATGCTGGAAGAGCGTACTTTGATAGGAAAAAACAAAAAATAAATAAAAAATTACTGATACAGCAAAGAAAGTTTAAACTCACATGCCAGACTGCACTAACGGTCTGAGTAGCCAGCAATTGCAAGAAACCAGGCTTCTTGCCCTTCTGAATAAGCCTCTCGTAAACATCTGAAAATACAAAACTTACTTAAGTCCAACTTGCCCATCTTTGAGGTTGTTTGGTTCAGGTAAGAGACAGTTGGGTCGATTGGGTTAGTTTGGAGGAAAACTTGGATCGTCCGGAAGGATCGTGACAATTTGACATATATGAACATGCTTCTATTAGTGAATTTGGGAGGGGGGGGGGGGAGAGAAAGTTCATGAGCTAAAACATAACCAAGAAGAAAAATCGATCATTTAGGTTGCAACTCTTGAACAAATGTATTGCTGCAAAATGCCTACATCTATTATCCATATTCTACCGAGAATAACAGAAGGATGAAACCGAAATGCAAGCATTAAAGGTGACAACCACTTACAATGACGCAACCAAGTGCTGACTTGTATGTTCCACACAAGTGGCAGCTGAACCGAACTTTTTGCCAGCTCAACACCCAAGACGTCAACGTTTTTAGCACGATCCCACTTTGGTTTGGGCGGAGATGAATCTGTCCATCCACTGAAACCCAGGCCTGAAACAATCATTGAAGCTTCCGAAATTGACCATATGAAATAATATTTCCAACGGGCCGTAAAACCAGCCATGTACTGGTAACTCAACCGTTTCCAGAAACTATAATCTTGGTATACGGGATCAGTAAATCTCGACAGTGGATATTGGGGTACAAGGTACAAGTACAAGCCCATACAGACCCCCGCTTGGACAATGGCTTTGATAGTTGCCCACAGAAATGATGGTGAATCGTCCTTCCAGATCTGGAAGCAGAAAAGAGTAAGCTAAAGTAAAGCCCTGGTGATTTGGATAAAAAACAGCAGTAGCCCGAAACAAACTTAGTTTACTTACCCCTTTCCTTTCGGACCATTCAAGATAGTCTTTCATTTCATATACAGGTCCCGCAAAGTGGCTCCCGCAACAGAGACAATAGCCGATGTACTCAATTAAAGAAGGGAGCTTGACCAGCCGGTTTTTCTTTTGAGCCTCACGAAGATCATCCTCTTTTAGTAATCCATCGTTGTAGTTAATGGCACACGAAATCACTTTCAATGTTATCACCATTAGGGATCCTATATCGGAAAGAATGTATTTTATTAAACGGAGTGATGGAAAAAACAAAAAATTAACAGTACGTATAAACTCTAATAAAAAGAGAGAAAATGAGGAAATAGTCAAGTAAAGAGCGTTCCTCGATGACCAAAAAATGCAATTAGCACAAATAAACAGGGAGAAAAGATGAGCCAAGATCTAATGGCCACGGAAGACTTTAAAATCCAAACTTCAGTTGACCTTTCTTATGAACTTTAAATGAATTATTTTAGAAAATCATTTTTAGAAAACAAAAGATGAAGCACGTTGAACTCAAATCAGCATGTACTATAATAGAAACTTATTAAACCTCACCCAAAACAAAAAGTAAAAAAGAAAGGGGGAAAAAAAACACAGGCAATGCACATGGAATGTTTATCAATTATCTGAAGTTGAAAGATGCACTTTATCCAAGTTGCAGAAGGAACTCTAATGTGTTCTGGTACTGATATTATGTGTGAATGAAAGACGAAATTCAAGCAAGGAAGCCATCAGACTTACCGAAGGACTGCACATTTATTCAGACCAAATGTTTAGTCCACAACTGTTGTAAATATTTTGCTTACAAAAGTGGCATACATACCGTATCATTTGACGAGAACTTTTTCAAAAAAATTAGGCATTAATATTGATGTTTGTAGGTGAATGAAACAGCTCTTTATTTCAAGGCATTCAACAGCTAAACTACATTTTGAAGCACTATTGACATAAACCAATTGAGTTTTGAACTAACTGATATCATGGCATTATAATGAACGCTTGGTATACCAAATTAAATGTATTTATTATGACTATTTTCTGTTATTTTTTATCTCTCCACGGTCCATTTATAATTCTTTTACCATCAAAAAGAGGTAATATGAAGTAATGCCTTAGACTGAGAATGTACTTACCAGTAGCATCAATACCCCCTTCCTTCCATGCATCACCACTCATGTAGTACACATGGCTACACACAAACCAATATTCAAAACTTATGAATGCCTTACAACAGCAGTTCTGTATTTTCCATCATAGCTAAAAGTGAATATATAGAAAACACCCGCACTAAACATATACATGCAGAAACTGAAAGAAAGAAGGAAATCGACCCATGAGATCATATACCTACAAATTGATAGTGGACGCATACATGCATGAACTAGATGATACAAGCATACAAGTATAACATCAATATTTAAACATTGCAGAGCGCATCACAAATAGATGTTCTTGTAAGAAATGATAATTGGAAGTGAAATACAGACGTTTCCGGAGGGTACAATACCATAGAATGTCTCGCACAGATATAAAGCTGAGATTAAAGCTCGAACACCCTCACAAAGAAACAGTAAGCAAAATTATTTTCTTAGATAAATCCAAAGTTCACTTGATAATGCAGTACACAAAGAGAATGGGAACAACATTAACCTGGTTTTTTCCAATTTGAGCCCCCTCCTCCCACAGTAACAAAATTAATAGCATAAAAAAGTTTGAAGCATAATCGAAGTTTTCCCATGCATTTGTAATAACATGAGAATGAAAACAACATAAGCATATAACCCCCCCCCCCCAACAAAGAAAAGAAACGTACTCAAAGGAAATAAAATCTCACTTCAAGCAAAATTAAACAAAACCCACTAATTTTAAGTACAAACCAAACTTTCTGCATGCAATTGCAGTAGTATCAAAACGACATAAAGCTTGGATTTTGAACTTATAAACCCCCTCACAAAATTAACAGAAAAGTACCCAAAGAAAAATAAAAAGACCTGAGCTTTAAGCAAAATTAAACAAAACTCACAAACTGTGTAGTGATTTTCAATCATATTAACATAAACAAGCATTCACCAAATTCGAACAAATTGAGATCACAATGAGAGAAAATCAATTGACGTACCAACCAATGAGGTAGCCAAGAGCCAATACAAAGGAAATAACGCCGCATCGCTTGCGGTAAACAATCATGGAGGCGTAACTGAGCAACATGGGGACCAAGAAGTGGAGATTTGAAGCGAACCCAAACGACAGGTAAGACAAGAGGGCGCCGGTGAAGGCCGCATAGAAGTGTTTGCCGGTGGACCCACCAGGGACGAGACGCCAGAAGGCGCTGACGGGTATTGTGGCGATGAAACAGAGGAGGAAACGGAGGACTGGAACCGATATTCCGATAGCCGACGCCATTGTCTCCATCTCCAGCTCCAGCTCCATCTTTGGCGACTTGAGAGTGAAAGAAAGAACTGAATTTGAAGTGGTTTGGTTTTCCTGGAAGGATATATACACGGGAATCGAAAGCTGACTCAATTTGGGATTGGCACGTGCGAGAGGTGTGTTTGGTGTGATTGGTTGGACTTGGAAGGTGGTGCATTGTTGACCTCGTTTGTGACGACAATGCTTAAGGTACAAGTACAATACCCGGTTTCCTTTTTTGTTGTTACATTTGATGATAAAAATCTTAAAAGCTTAAAAAAAAAAAAACTTAAAATTAAGGGTATGATCATGAATAACTATCTCTACGCTAATATTGAGTGATATGGTACTATTCACATTATAAATATCATATTATATATAAATTTATGAATAAAAAAGTTAAATTTCTTCCATGATATAAAAGATTGAATGTGATATAAGGAAAAAAAATGTAATATAAAAGGTTTGAAAGTGAAAAAAGAATTGAAAAAAGAGGATAGAGAATGTGATGTGAAAATTTTGAATTGATTTTTAAGAATGAATAAGTATAGGAGTAATAGATAGAAAGTGTTTGATATTAATATGTGATACTGAATGATATTTGAGTATAATATTGAGGATATATGTGATATGTATGATATAAATGATATTATAATATAAGAAAATGTTGAATTCATTATTTGACCCTAACACATAGAGAATATGTTATTAATGTTTATTATTTTACATTAATAAATTTTAATACAAATAGTTTTCTTTATTATAATTAATTATTATTATTTTAAGACAGTTAGGTATTGTTTGTTTATTTTAAATATTAAATTCTAGAAATAAGTTTGAATGTGTCTGAAAAATAAAAAAATAGTATCTGAAAGCTGACTCAGTAAAACTATTTAATTAATGAACTGAATGAATTGCCTGAATATTGTCTTCTATACATTTTAGCCCACTGATGAAGATTGTCTGTTGTTTATAATTACTAAATAGAAATATAAACATATTGTTATTCTAAATAGAATATTTATAATGTAAATAAAATTGTAATATAGATATCATGTTTATTTAATTTATTATCGGTATTTACTTAATTATTTTTATATAGATACTTAATTATACATTACATTCGTCCCTGATTTTAATCTAATTACTTATTGCGATTATTATTTGATATATATATATATATATATACACACACACACACTATATTTTAGATACTAAAAATTATTTCTTCTTATGATTATCAAATAAATTATCAATCATATTTTAAATGAGGCATGTTGTTACATTTAGTTTATTGAAATATTTTAAATTCTTATCTAATTTCAAACAAAAAGTTATGAGAACAAAGTTCAAGAATAAAAATTATAATTATAAAAATAAAAAAAATAAAAAAAATTAGAATAAAGTAGTAGGATAAAGTAGTAGGATAGAAAAATAGTTTTAAATGATACATATAAAATAAAAATATAATCTCATATTATATTATATTTTGATTATACATATACTCAAATAATTTAGGTTAATATACAAAATTAACGTTTAATTTAATATATTGCTTTAAAAATCAATTTTTGATTACATTTTAATTTTAAAATTTAAAATTTTAATTTTAAAATTTCAAAACTTAAATTTTTTATATTTAAATTTTAAAAATTAAATTTATTTTATTTGTATTAAATTAAATTAAATATAAATGTACACAGAAAAAAAGGAAAAGAAGAAAGAAAAAATAATAAATATAAACATTTATCAAATGGATAAAAATGTTCAAAAGGCGTTTCAGATGTTGGTATTAAACATTCAGCTTTAGTTTTATATTATTGAATAAGAACATTTAACATGTTTTCAGATCTGAAAGTGAAATTTTTTTTTTTTTTTTTTTTTTTGCTCACTGGTATCAAGAACTATGTCCTTACTACTCCAGTCTTACCCGGGTCGCGTACCTAATTGGCGGGTGAGTCTCCCAGCGGGAGTTTTCTGCATACGGTACGTGACACACTCGAACTCGATACCTCACTTAAGCGAATCCAAGCCGCTTACAACTTAAATCTAATATTTAAGTTGTCTGATTGAATCAGACGAAGTTCCCTTTCAGATGTTAAATAAGTTGAAATAAACACCACCTTATTAGCATCAACCAATTTATTTTATTTTATTATTAGTAAAAGCTTTGAGCAGGGTTTGAACATATTTTGTTGCAGTGTACTCCGAATATTTTTGACTATCCAAATAATATTGAATATGTTACTGATACTCTCTCAGTTTCATAATATATGATCTTTTAAATTTATGCACACGTACTAAGAAATAATGTATATTGTTAAATTTATTCTCATTAAATAATCTCTCTTTATTAGTGGTAAGAAAAATAAATGTAATTAATGATCACTGATAGTTGAGATATTAAGAGTGTAGTTTAGAAAAATAGGGGTTAAAAAAAAGTTCTAAAAGGTCTGTTATTTTAGAATATTTTTTTATTAAAACATCATTTAATGTGGAACAAAAAAAAAGTACATGCTAATAAATTTTTTTCTTTCAAAATAGGTTTAACGGGGCGGAACCCCCCTGTGGTTCACGGGTTCGAGGCTTGTGCC
>JAOTQG010126167.1:0-10224 GCA_025631175.1 Iris virginica
TCTCTCTCTCTCTCTCTCTCTCTCTCTCTCTCTCTCTCTCTCTCTCTCTCTCTCTCTCTCTCTCTCTCTCTCGTCAGTGTAATGTATTTTGGGTTCAAAAAATTTGCATGTGAAGTCATAACTTAGTTCCTGTGATGTTATTGGATATGATTACCTACTTATGATTGCTGAGCATATCTGGACCCAAATTCAATTTGTTTCTTGCCATGGTAACTTTAAATGATTGCTGTTATGCACACACATCATTACTATCTCTTCTCAATTCCTATTTTTGTTTGGACTAATCTGCTTGTTATGATTGTCCGAAAGTCCCTTCGTTTGTTTCCATTTTTTGTTTTTTCATAAGCAGTTTGCTTATGTTTGTGCTTAACCTTTTTGAGTTCTTTTGCTTTTAGGATGCCATCTTGATGACACATGGGCCGCGTATATAGGTGATAATATTAGGAGCATGTGGAGATGGCAAAAGATCGTTTCTGGCAGTCCGAGTGGGCGGTTTGGGCATTCATGTGTTGTTATTGGTGATTGTCTTGTCCTCTTCGGAGGGATCAACGATCGTGGAATCAGACAGAATGATACATGGGTGGGCCAAGTAGCTGTACATGAAACCTCAGGCATCACATTGGCTTGGAGGCTACTTGACATAGGTTTGGTTGCACCCCCAGCGCGTGGTGCCCACGCTGGATGCTCCATCGATAATAAAAGGATGATCATCCATGGGGGCATTGGATTATCTGGCCTGAGACTAGGTGACACTTGGGTTCTAGACCTGTCAGAAGATCTTTGTTTTGGAACATGGCATGAGGTTGTGACTCATCCACTACCCCCAGCTCGCTCAGGACACACGTTGACCTTTGTTGGGGAATGCCAAACAGTATTATTTGGAGGTAGGGGTTTGGGTTATGAGGCACTTTATGATGTCTGGATTTTTGATACATCTGGAGGTGAATCAAGATGGGCGCAAGTTCCATTTGAATTACGCAGTCTACATGAAGGACGCTCCCTTGCGCGAGTAGGTCACTCAGCTACCCTAGTCTTAGGTGGTCAAGTGCTAATTTATGGAGGCGAAGATTCATACAGGCACAGAAAAAATGACTTTTGGTTGTTGGATGTTAAATCAAGGTCATCCGTCAAAATGCAGCAAAGTGCTCTGAATCAGAGGGAAACCTTGCCAATATCGTGGAAAAGGCTCAAGTCTGAAGACTATGAACCTAATTGCAGGTCCTTTCATCGAGCTTGTGCAGATCATACAGGGTGTTATATGTACGTGTTTGGTGGAATGGTGGATGGGGTAATTCAGCCTGCTGAATCATCTGGGTTGAGGTTTGACGGAGAGCTTTTCATAGTAGAGCTCCTGCTATAGCTCTAAGGAAGAGCATGATATGTTGTGCTTGATGGAAGAGAATAATAGTCATAAATCATAATGTTGGTATTTGTGATGTGAATCTGGTGTATATGAGCTCTTTCATTGTAGCTTGTTGGCTTATGCCTTATTGAGACTTGGGTCAAAAGCAAGTAACCGTTTGTGGCTTGTTGATTCTTGCTGGTTACCTCTTTGCCCGAAGGAAAGCAATGAGCCGGATGACCAAAAACTTGCAATGGTAGATCATCGCTGACATTGAAAAGATTGTTTCTACTCAAACTTCTCCTTTGTCCGATCCGTCCAAGCTGAACTCACTTATATTTGCCATTAGCCGAGCAAAGTCAAAAAACTTGGTGAAATGAAGCAGTATCCCGAGTTCACTTGGGGAAGTGATGAGAACAGGATTTGAAAGGTGTAGTATGATCAAGTAGCTGCAAAGTGCGAGTATGATGCAGCCATCGCATGAAAATGATTCCATGCAGCTTATATGGGTGTGCAACAGCGTGGGTGGGGGTGCTCATCCAGGCAGTTTTTGGCACACAACTGGACTCCTATTGATTGGTGCTGGTCCGGGGTACCAGAAACCTGTCCACTTTTCCTGGGTTCTAGGAATTCCACGATCCAAAATTTTCTAATCATAGATGTAAAAAAGTGGAAGTGTTCCAAGTGCGATAATTCCTTTCTTGCATTTAGCTGATTTTTCGGTTGTAATCAACAAAGTCAATAGAAAGAAATTATGGAGTCCGAGTTGGTGAAAAATTGACAAAAAATAAAATAAAATAATAAACCCTTTAAAAGATTGAAACAAACATATGCCAAATTTCACCAACTTCATTACAAAGTAGGCATTCATAATTTCTCCGTCATAACTGCGCTGAGCCCTTCCGTTGGTTCCTCAGAAATCAGTAGTTTTTTTGTTCTCGTTGCATAATTTTCCCTCGGAAAAATATCTACAGTAGTAGTATGCGACACCGTGTGTTTTATATTGACAAATTTAAACACTGTTGAGGATATCAAGACTTTACTCTGCCTTGTCCTGTATAAATCTATCTAGGATACACACACGTCACCAGTTAACACACGTAAGGATGACTCGTTACTGCACAACTCCTATCACAAAATGAACTAAGAGAAAACTGATGAATAGGCAAATGCCAACAAGAATCGATACAAGCAAAAAAAATCAACTATGTTGAGGAATGATATAAATGGGCTCATAAGCTTAATTTAGTTCTCCACATTTCTCCAATGACCTTCTTTGGTGCTGGGTTTTCAGGTCCCCGATCTCGTTGCCCTGAGGTGAAGTACAGCCATCCATTCCAGAAACCCACCAAAGTGGTTTTCACACGGTAAGGAAGTTTCCCAACAACGGACCATTTCTGTAATTATTTTGAAAATTAGACCCACTAATGATTAGTCGTCCTACAAGAAAAGTTGCACCTAGAATCAAGTAACAAGCAACATATATACATCAACAATTTGTTGAAATTTATGATTCACTGCATAGAAACAGTGGGATGACAATCAAACTAGTCCGTCAGATATACTGATCACAACTAAGAAACGAAGATATAGAGAAACCTATCTGGCTATCTGCACAGTGAGCTTATAACTTCAACAACAACAATAAGATAATTGAGTAATTAAACTATCTACTTAGAAGAAGATAAGCTGTGTGTATGTTTTGATTGTTAAGACTGTAGAGCTGTCCGTGCCAACAGTTAACAAGCAGATTCGGTCCGGCAGGCATGGGAGCATAAACTATGAAAGATAGCGAATGGGAGGGAGAGGAAAGCAATGATGTCATTGACCGGATGCATTTCACATATCCATAAGATCTTAAGGATTATTAAAAAGAGCACGTGAACATCTATATTTTTGTGTTTCTGAAAACTGTTTTGGCAATCAAAGCATGTGATACTAAAAAACAAACTTTTAATAAAACCTTATTGTGAAAGAACTTTAAAAAAGGACTAGGGGTTCCCGATGTCGAAGTACTACCACATAATACAATAGCTTACCTAGCAACTTAGAAAGACAGCTACAAGCCATGATCTCTAGCCAAAGACTTCAAAGTAGAAAGCATGGTCTATATGTGAATTTAGATTAGAACTCTGTAAGTGTGAACGCACAAGTGAAATAGACCTAACCTGGGTATCCAATTGGAACTGGAAGACTTCTCCAACCAGTGTCATTTTTTTGGTTACAGGGTGCTTATCTGTTGTGCCTCCGACAATAACAATAGAATTGTTGACAACTTGCCAAGCAAACTCAATATGGGAATCGGGTTTCGGCATTGAAGGTAAGACTTTCCACTTCATCTCGTCATCTAGCATGTAAACATCGCCATATACAACCTGAAGTATTGGATTCTTCAGTAAACACAAATCGCGAAAGAATCTTTCAAGGTTTAATATAAAACTCAAAGATGATCAAAGACCCAAAATAAATTTCAATTTGGCTAGTCCAAGACTATTTCCAACAGTCAGGGATACCTCTGAGAAAATTCATTTAACAGTTTACCGCAATATATCAATGAAGGATAGCCGCATAGTCCAGGCTTTCTCCAAGAAAACTTGTCCAAAAGAGAGAAAACAATGCTGTATAAGATTTCTTAATGACCACTACACATGACATCATTGCACCTTTAAAATTCCCACTTTCAGATTGACCATAACATCTACTCCCTCCGTCCCTAAATGAGTGTCCTCTTTTGATGTTTTTTGGTTAACTTTTTTAAACTTATAACTATTTTTTTATGAGAATTGACTTCTTGTTGGTAAGATATACAAAATGTTATTGATTGTTTACTTCATAATCTTACAAATATTGAAACTTTAAAATCTATAACACAATGAATAAATGTTAAATAATTATTTCAATAATAAATTAGTTGACTTTTCAAAAATCAATCAAGACACTCATTTACGGACGGAGGGAGTACAAATACTACTGGATACATCTGAAAAAAAGGCGTTGATGAACCTAAAATAACTGAATACATAATTTAACAATTCGTATCTATATAAATTACCTCGTTCCTACGTGAACATTTGAAAATAGGTGAACCAGGCTTGGCCATAAAGTCACCCTCTTGACCTCCAATGACATATAATCGGTCATCAACCACAACACATGCCCTGTGTATCAAAGTGAAATTAACAAAGCAATATTAACTAGAATAGTGCATTATAAATTATAATAGATGTCGAGCAGAAGGTTTTGTCCAGGATTTCACTAAAGAACGGCCATTTCCTAACCAACAAAATCAAAACATACATCTTTATCACCTTATGTTCAATCTCTGTTCGAAGAAAAATTTAGTTTGTCAACCACGCACATTTGCTGAAAGAATATGTCAGGAAGGAAGGAATAGAGAGCTGACAATTCAATTCATGTTTTGTTTGATTCTGTTATTTTGTTCACACAGCCATGGGCAGGAAATATGTGTGGTTATCGGTTATCCTATTCCTTCCTCAAAAGTCTAGGAATTCTCCAGTCCTGGCCTTTTTCGGCCCCTATTAGGCAATGCATTTTTTTCTTTTCTGCTCTTAACAATATTTGTTTAAAAAAATTCACAGGCAATATTAAGAGACAGCCTTCGGTCCCTTCAAGGCCCTGATGACCCATCTGGCACTCATCAGATTAGGTCAAGATTCTTCTTATCCTTATGCAAACACTTGAATGGAAGAAATACAAGACATCACAGGTAATAAGCTTTTCATTCTCAAATAATATTCCTGCCATCCAAATGGGGCTTGAATGAAACATGAGAACGAGAATCCAAGAATCGCACACAGATAACTGTGGGCGCTTAAGATAATAACAAAAAGGAAAAAGAAACTTGTCCTCAAGAAATCAAAGCAGAAAATCAAATCAATACAAATGCAAAAAAATAAAAATGGAAGATGGTGGGGATTACATGGAATGATAGTAAAATATTCATCAACTCTTAACTAGGATGGCCAGAACGCTAGTCAGGAAAAAGTGGATTTGAACAGTTGCAACCTTTAGGCGTGACAACTAAAAGGAAATGACTGGAAGTTACTTCTAAACTGGTTTTATTGCGCTTCAAGAGCAGTGCCCAATTATTTAGTGAATGCACATCCACAGCCACACCCACACCCACAGGAAATTTGATAGATAGATAATTCAGCTTTAGTTGCTGATATATTTGGTTCCACAGGAAAAGCCAGTATTACCTGTGCGGGCCACCACGGGGAATGGGTATTTCACTACGCCACTCCATCTCTAAGGGTATTCCATCCTTCACCGCAAGACTCCAGTGATCTGTTCCCGGTGTATAACGGTCTTCTTTGCTTCCCCCCATCACATGGAGTCTCCCTCTCCAAAGTTGGGTTGCCGGTGCATATCTGAATTCACCACATTAGCACATTATACTCGAGTATAAACTAAAGGACAAAGCAATGAACCACAATTAATCTTTAATAGCACAAACTCACTACCAACTAACACAAACTGAAACAAGTAAAGCACGAATCCTGAGATACTGTTACAAGCTTATGCAGCAGATTTACAAACCTATTTCTTCAAAAAATAACTGACAGTTGCAATACTAGTTGATTCTCACCTAACAATGTAAAAGCATATATAGACAAGAAGGAAAGCACAGAGGATACAATCCAATTTGAGATTAATAAAGGGAACTTAAAGGTTGAATCATTTCCGAACGAGAAAATATCAATGCCAACCTACCGTAGATAATATTAGTTTAAGAAGATTGTAAGATCAAAATCACAGTGAACCAAACTTCAAATAGGAGCTCATACTCATCCAGAACTATGCACATACCTTGGCACTGGTAAAGGGGGCATGTCCCTCCACTGCTTAGTCTCAGTATCCAGCACAAATGTATGTGCTGTAGGTCCTCTACATTGCGGACCATACTGTCCTGTGACTACATAAATGTATCTTCCATCTGTAACCATTCCCAGATGTGAATGCGCCATTTCTTTTGGCATATCAAACCTTCCTCCCCATGTGTTGTCCGTGAAATTGTATATATCAACATGAGAATGCACCTATAGAAATATACGGTAAAAGAGAAATGAGCAGATGCCCCAAGAGAACGTCACAGCACAGACAATTACTTGGGTATTGCATTTGTGCAGATAAATTTACTCGGGCTAATGCTAAATCATGCTTCAGTAAGCAGGAGGCGACATGGCAGGAGCATATGTCAAAACTCAAAAGTGTTGTATCACATCAGGAACCAGTAAGAATAACGACTATATGATCTCAACTCAATGATACAATTAGCTGTTTGTTAGATTCAGCTACCCGAGATAGATGGAACAGTACCCAAAAAATAGGTATAAACACCCAATTATTGCTAGCAACTTTGTCAGGGCTCAACCTTGGATACGAGACTCATGCTAACATAACAGGCATGGTACCTCCTGTTTAAAGTTATATCAGTGTCTATGAATGTCGCATTTATTTACTGGCTGCTGATCAATCACACCTGTGGACCTGGAAGAGCATCTCCAAAGCAACATGTAGAAACTCGTAAATAGAAGCTACTTTAGTGATTATTTAACACTGATTAGCAATGTTGTCATGTGAGAATAGACAAGAAGAAGCATTGGCAATCACTTGAAATAAAGGCATCAGGATAACAAAAATTATAATTGAATTCAAAATTCACAAGCATTAGTACATTGGTCCAGATTCTTACATAATCAATGGTTCCATATCCAGCAAAAACGAAAAGAAGATTATTGATCTGTAAAGCTGCTCCATCAAGACGTGGAACCGGTGAAGTTGCCATCTTTTCCCAATGTAGTTCTGGAGCAGGCAAATCAGCAAAAGTTGCAGAGAGAACTCTGACGGGAAGAGTATCATTATTAACTGCCTGGCATAAAGAAGAATGTTGCTCAAAATGAAGAAGAATAAAGCAAAAAACAAAAATTGAAGGAAGAAAGAGAGGAGGAGGTACCTTGAAATTGGATTTGGAAATGGGAACGGGAATGGAGGAGGAGGAGGAGGAGGAGGATCTATAAACAGAAAAAGAAGAGGAAGAGGAAGAAGCCCAGAGTAGATCGGCAATTAGAGCAGCACCCACAAGAGCTAAACATATCAACACAAACCCTCTCAGGGCTGATTTATTATTATGTTTACCCACTCCCCTCCCCGCCATCTCTCTCTCTCTCTCTCTCTCTCTCTCTCTTTCTTCTTCTTCTCTTTTATCTGATACTCACAAATTAAATAATAGTATGTCCATATTCACCCCCCAACCAAATTAATCACTCCGTCTCCATCCTGGTCTAAAAAAGGAGATTGGGAATAATAAGGAATCGTCACCACCGCCCAAGACCACAGCGTCGGTGGGTGGGTTTATCGATCGATCGTCCCTTCTTAACTAACCTCTCTTAATTTCTCTGTCTTCTGTCCGATCGATGATTATAAATAAGCAGGCAGCAGGAGCGGCTATTAATTTTTTTTTATATATATTTATAATTTTTGACACTAGTAGCGCGGCTAATTTTTTTTTTTTTGGGTTATTTGATATTTATATCCCTGTACTTAGGTTTTTACTAGAAATTTATCTCTATATAAATTTTTTTGTACATTGAACAAGTACTTTGAAAAGTATAAGTAATATTGCCCTATCGTTAAAACTTAAAGAAAAAGTTATAATATTTAACACTTATAACCCCTAATTACACTATTCACTTAAAAAAAATCCTAAAAACTATCTAAATCAAAATATAATCGATAGTAAAGATCTTTAAGGGATAAGTATAATTATTTTAAAAAAATAAATCAAAAAAATAAAAAATCCTCCCCCCGCCCCTCATTCCCTCCCCTCCCCTCTCCCCTCCCTCTCCCTTCCCCTTCCCTCTCCCGTCCCTCCCCCAACTCGCCATAGCCAATCACCCCCACCTACAATCTCACAGTTGCCGCCCCTATCTCCATTAAAACCGATAACCCACCACCCATAACAACGACGCACCCTTTCCCTATCTTAAACAACAACATACCCACTCCTCTCCTCTCAGCCCGTCTCCATCTCCACCCTGCTCCATTCTCGCCGCCACCACTCACCATCTAAACCACGATCTTCTCCTCAAATCTCCAGATCTGCTACGATCTTCTATTGAAATCTGAGGTGCAGATCTGCTATGATCTTCTATTGGAATTTGTTGAGGTGCAGATCTTTCTCTCTCTCTCTCTCTCTCTCTCTCTCTCTCTCTCTCTCTCTCTCTCTCTCTTTCCCAAGTCCTGAAAGTTTTTCTCTCGTCGAATTCACAGACATCGGATTGATTTTGAAACCAAGAGGGCATAATCTATTTGTCGATCAATACAATTCAAGAACAATTTTTTCAGTGAAGACAAAGCTTATGCTAACCGTTGGAAGTAAATAGGGCCTTCTCCCATCTCTCTCTTTCTCTTATAACTCTTCATTTACGTTCAGTAAAAAAAAACAAAAATTGCAGAAAAAGGATCAGTGGAAATGAGGCACAATAAGGGTAATCATCTCGCAGAAACAGTCATCGATGTGGGGAAGTCGACTTTAATGGAGGTTTGGATGGGCGGCTTGAGCGATCTGGTGGCGGTGTCGGCGGTGTGGTCATGCTCGTGGAGAGGCGGTGAAATCGTGGTGGTGGAGAGGGTAACATTTAATTTAATTAGGGTAATAATTAATTAAGATAACATTAAATTATGGTATATTTTAATTAAAGTAATATTTAATTATGGTATATTTAATTAAGGTATTTATAATTAAAGTAAATTTTAATTAGGATCATAGTTAATTAGAATAACATTTAATTAGAGTTCAATTGAATTAAAATAAAATTTATGAAAATATGATTGTATTAGAGTTCAATTAGAATAACATTATAATAGTTAATTATTATAAATAGTTATATAATAATTTATGAATTATTATATTAAGTTTAAATTATGATTGTATGATAAATTTTTATATTATATATTAATTAGTTTAATAATAATAATTATTATTATTATACTTATTTTTTATAAATATGAAAATAATTTTAGATATTGAGGACTTTTTTAAAGGATTAATATAATTAGGGATGGTAAGTGTTAACTTTTATTAGTTGATTTGACAAAAATCGGATGGAAGGAAAACGTTGCATATTTATTTCAAAGTACTTGTCCAATGTTGAAAAAAAATTATATGAGGGTAAATTCTCAGTAAGAGCTAAAGTACAGGGGTATAAATATCAAATAACTCAATTTTTTTAATTCCATGTATTAGGAGAATCAACTCGGATAACTTCTTTGGATGTGATGGTTGGTTTTTTGTTAAGTTTGATTTGTTTTGTATGTTTTTGTGGTTTTTGATTGTTTTTTTGATTAATTCCCGTATTACCCTTAAAGGTTTGAAAAATTAAATTAAATGATTGAAGAGAGAAATAGATAAAGTGTTATTTATAATTTGATGTGATGTTTGATAGGATATAAATGTGGTATAGAGGTACGTAAAATTAGTAGGTATGAGAGAGAAAATCATAATTTTTAAAACTAACCAAGTGAACAAAAAAAATAGTAATTTTCGGAAGCGCGGCTCCAAAAACAACCCAACTTAGACTCTTCTTCGTCGCTTACTTGAGGTGAGTGAGAGGCAGACGTGCACCGGTCCACCTGAAAATGTGAGGGACCATGTTATGGCGGTTTAATCAGTTAACTTGAATTTAAATATATATATATATATAAGTAGTAAAAATCATCGGCTTTTACTGATTTCTTGTGTTTTTAATAAAAAATATTATATTAATATATATGTACAGCTGATAGAATGACCAATTCTCCTAAAACCTTAAGGTATTAGGGCGAGGCACTCTTTTATATATAATACTCCAACACTCCCC
>JAOTQG010126178.1:0-10224 GCA_025631175.1 Iris virginica
GAAAGAAGTAGGAAAAAGAAAAGAAAAAAAAAAAAAAGATGACGGACTTGGGCTCTAGAGGGTCGCTGGCCATCAATGGTGGTAGCCAGCCTGTCGCTGCTGCTGGCAGACTGTCTTTCTTGGTCGCTTCACTGCTACTTGTAAGTTTTAGGTCATGAGTTTACAGAGTCGCTGCTGCTGCGCCATTTATCGATTTTAAAAAACAGCCGAGAACTCGAGATTCATTAATTGGGGGCCCATGGGCCTAAGCACACCTCACCAAGGCTCTCGCGCCTAGGGCTCAGGCGCGGCTAGGCCCCAAACCTGCGTCCCGCTGGCCTAGCGCCTAAGCGCACCTTTAATAACTACGGAATATGGATCAGACACTTGCCATCATATACGACAACGAAAAGCAGTTAAGCATCTCAATCCATGCTCAAATACAATACTTTTAAAACATCTCAAGAGAACACTAGCTTATTGAAATAAACTAGGTAAGGTTGAATTGCCTGTAAAATGGCGTGATAGTACAATAATACAAAACACAGTTCAATAATCATTCAGATATTTGTAGGATGGGGGAGAGGGGATGAGGGTGGACCAAACTTATGAAATCTGATTCCTACACAAGTTGGAAATATATAAGAACTGAAACAAATACAATTGAAATAGATATTTACCAACAACAGTGTACCAACATCTGGCTTCTCTTTCAGATTATCAAAGATCTCCACAAGTTGCACCCTGATAATCAAGAACCACACCAATCAACCCACATACCTAGAAGAAATTCAGAGTAAAATAAACAATATGATGATTAATGAGGACAAAACGTTAACAAGGACTGCAAAGGAAAGTATGCAGAAGGCAGATGTTTTAATATAGAAAGAAAAAAGATTAAAATAATAAATAAGCAACAGATAGAAAAAGACTACTTTAAATCAGAATCTAAAACTGTGAGATGATATCACACGTAAACCCTCTGTGTTACATGGGAGTTGCACCTGTTAACCCTATTAACCAAATATAGCCAATGACACACTAAGAGGCGATAATGAGAGACAATGACGAAAAGGTAGGTGGAAAAATAAGTAGGCGGAGGTTGAGATCTTTCGTGGGTTGAAAACAACAAAAATCATATCGGCCGAAAAGAGAAACTTTAGCATGGAGTTACTTTAAAGCATCAGCTTTGTTCATAGGCTTCTTATGGTGCGTCCTATCCGAACTGATACGACCCTGGAAAACTTCACATGAGCATAACGAAAAATAAAATAGTTGAAAAACCAAGGGAGGGGATAATTTTGACACAACTTACAGTCAACCGTCTAACTTTGGAGCGTGAATAATACGTAACTTTAGCTTAGATGGAAAATGTAAGGATTGCATGCCCTATGTAACTACAGAAGGTTTAAGTGCTTGTTAGTGTACCAGAAGATCTCATTTGCAAACGAGAAACCACAGGGCGTTTCTGCAGTTTACCATTTAAGGTAAGCAAAGGAGAATACTGATCCTTGTAGACCCAAGCACTACGTTCAGTCCAAATACAGCAATATAGTAAAATTAAAATTTATAGAAAACATACTCCCTCTGTCTCAGAGTATCCATCTTGTGAAAATTCTTAATCATCTTTTCTTTTCTAGAAAATTCTTTTCACGCCAATTGTCTATAGCTCCCTTGTTAGTTGTGACTTGTGAGATTAAAATAAACTTAAACAAAAAACAATCAATCTGGTTGATGTGACAACACAAGCATAAGATGATTATTCAAGGAATTTTAGATCAAGTCAAATACTTTGGTAAAACCTGTATAAAGACAATAGGAGACAGCAATTTTGGAATAGACGGTATACAAAACATGGCTCACCTCGACATGGTGTGTTGGATAATTCAGAATTATGTTTCTTATTTTTCGGATTCGATGCATGGCAAATAAGCTAGCGTGGATCACTAGGAATATGTTTTGAATGAAAATTTTGTAAGGGTTACACCTTCAAGTGGTTTTTCAGCAATATTTGGGCAGATTGGGCATGATTTTCGACGTGGTGGCTGATCATATACTGTAATCACAGCTTCAAAAAAAATGGAACACAATTTACCTCTCCTCTCCTCCCCTACTCTCCCCTCGCCCAGAGGAATACATGGCGAGACATGAAAACTCTTGAAAAGAATATATTCCAACCCTGAAAGGAGAAAACTAACCTAGTCAACTTGCAGAACTGAATACAGAGTAAATACTCAACGTGCCATGAAGCAGGAAAAATTTTCCATATCTCCTCATTCGTTCTCAATCGACGCTTGATCCAAGCATATCTCCTTTCTGTTTTATCCAACTTAGCTAGTTCTGAAGAAGAATGTGAAAGGTTTCATAAGAAAGACATGAAAACTGGGTGTTAAAAACAACCCACTGGCTAATGAAAGTTGAAAGGAAAAAGAAAATTGGACATACCAGCTCCTTCAAATATTTGCTGATACGATGTAAGCTCCCTGTTACAAAAGTTTTTAACCAACTCTTCCCTCACTGATGGTTCCAATGCATCAACAACTAAGCAAGCATCTGATAAGTGCTGCAGCAAATTACTTTCTTCAGTCTCTTTCCCTGTACCTAGACTGGGATAAAAGAAGTCAAAGGAACCAAACAAATAAAAACTCACGCTTAGATGCTACAAATATAAATAAAGCAAGAATTATCAAACTACGCATATTATTTTCCGAGCAGGGTCAGGATCAGATTACTCTTAGCACTCATGAACTGAAGTGATGCAATTTTGGTTTACCAGAGGCAACATAGAGAGAATAATTAATATGAAATCTCTTAAGAGACAGAAGAACCCAAAGGCATTTGCTAAAGCAGATTCTCGTGATTTGTGCATTTTCTTCTTCATCTACATTGCAACTTCAATTATTTTCTCTCTCCATACTTTTCCTCCATTAATAGCGGGTAGAACCAGTTTTAAGCAAATCAAGTTAAAATTTAAAAATCAAAAGAGATGTACGAATCAATGAAGCAGCATTTTCTATCACTGATATAGTTCAGTGATAACATGCTCCCTCTGTCCCACTTCATGAGGGGCACTTTGACTATACACGCAAATTAAGAAAAGGGCTGAGATAGGTTATTTCCGGAAATGCCCCAGAGTATGAGGCCCATAATCATATCTTGCAAAAAGAAAGGGTAAACTTGTCATAAGAGATGACCTAAAAGGAATGTGTCCCTCTTCAAGTGTGACAACAAAAAAAGAAAAGTGTCCCTCTTGAAGTGGGGATGGAGAGAGTGTAAGATAGCAGGTAATATTATAGCTAGCAAGTTTGAAGGGAGAGCATAAAACACACCTGGAAAAATCAGAAAAAACATGAGACTTGAGAATTTGTTTAATGTTCTTAAACTTCTCCCTGAGCTCCGTGATCTTCGGAATATCTCTATAGGCGTCAAAATGACTACATAACTGGTTTACTGCCTGAACAACAGAAAGGTGATAATCAGTAAACAGAGGATGCACTTCATATGAAGACAAAGACATTTAGCTCTTCAGTTACTCCAAAAATGCCAACAACATAGCAAACATGCCAAACGTCCATAAATTAATATTTATACATGCCAACATCAAGAATTCTTTTGTTTGTCTTGCCGTTGGCCAAAAAGCTTTGGCAGAAAGCAAAAAACACATCTAGCACTACTAGATACTTAATAGGAGAAATAGTTGAATGTTTATGATATAAAATTAACAAGTAGTGGTGATCTTTATAAGAAAAAATCTGAATCATCTATATCTAGCTTATGTACCTCCAGCTGTGCAGCTGCCTCTTTATATTGTCGTTTAGAAGCCATTATTTGAAGTTGCTCAACAGCTGAGACTGCCATTTTAAAGAAAGTGTTGCAGTAAGTACGTACACATATGATAAATATAATGATTGATCACTTACATGTTTGTTATTAAGGATTCACAAGAGAAAGGGTAAAAGATGTTACTAGCAAAAACACTTCGTACTTGGCTGATGCATTAGCAGAGGAAGGAAAAGAAGAAGAAACAAACTCACTATCAACAACCACATACATCACAGGCCCTCGGGAAAAGATAGATGTCATCCTTAGACGTTGATCACTTGACCGGAAGAAGTTCGAACTACCTATGCCTCACTACAAAGATGACAGTCAACTTCAATGTTCTCAGTTGGTTCATGAAATACTGGGCTTGGTTATAGACCTATAGCAATTTATATATTGGCTGTCCGAAAATACATCTCCACGGTCTTTCAGTAGAAATCCCATTGCTTTTTACGCAGATTTTGCATCACATTAGATCCAAACATTTCGCCTTTTGCTCCTCTAGTACCAAACTTACTAAAAATAGAGAGTTGCAACGTAATTAGATGATTTTCTAACCAATTGACCTCCTTTTAAGAGAAAATTCTATCCTTATCAAGCAATCCTATCAAAGCAAAATTGAATAAAATTTCTAATGCATTCAGCTTCTCATTGCGCTGGAGGGATCAGCGTTTCAGGGAACTTGGAATAAGTATGTACTTGCTAATGAAAAGGGTTGTTACTTTGGTAACTTAGGGTCTTTCAAATAATGGACATGGGAAGGTTGTTTCGGTCTGATCTATTGATTTATGTCATTTCTTCTTTAACCACTTTGGGTCTCTTTTCATTTTTATTTGGTGGGCTCTTAGCACACCTCATAGATAAGTATACCTTCTACATCTATAAATTTCTTCGTTCATCAAAGGAGTGCCAACATTATAATTGGTTTATCATTGCAACCAAGCTTTTGTAATAAAGTGTCTGCTCTCTTTTATGGGAAGAACTTCGAGGGTACCGAGGAGCGTCTCATTCCATATTGAGAATTTTAGCAAAATGAATTGTTTCATAACATTCCAGAGCATAATTAAATAATATATCAAAACTGGAAGCTCAAGTCATCTTCCGTTGGAGACTCCAACACTTTAAGGCTTTGACAAATGAAGAATTTTATGATCAGCCAAACAAAAATGGATTAAGTTCAAAGAACAAGTGGAAGAAGAATCCAGGGGAGGAAATGAAGAATAAATTCCCCAAGAAGATATCTGCACCGAGAACCCTTCAATCCCGATATTAAAGTATAAGCAAGTAATAACTGGCTGACAAGCACCCAGAGCTAAAACTTAAAATTACATAGACTACCTGATCCTTCAACATTTGCACAGACAAAGACTTATCGCAGATATTCTCGATACCTCTTCCTCCAAAATGATCCACATCACCAAAATATAGCACATATCAATCACACCTCTTATCCAACAGATGGTATCATATTTGAGAGAAAACAAGCTAGGCACAGCTCACGAAGGAATGATGAGTGATAAAGATTTCTAAAAACCAAAGAAAATTAAGCTAAGCGCAGGGAGAAAGGTGAGAAAGATGTTGAAAAAGCAAGAAAAAGAAACAATACCCCTTACCATGATTGCTCCACAAAGGCACGGAGAACTATTCCCAACATGATACATAATGACACAAAGGGTATCAAATAATTCAAATGCGTTAAATCACATTTGAAACCTGGAACTTTCTTCTCAAACAAAAAGGGGCAGGGTATCAACAAACTGATCGGACACCAAACCAAGTCTTATCTACACATTTGCGTCATGTGACATATAAGCTGACCTACGATGTTCCACAATCCACTTCTACATCTACCCAAACACCCTCTTTCCAGGATAATCGATGGATCCACCCACATCAAAATATGTCCGACTACAATAACATTTAGTCTCACTTTGTTCCTAGATTCAGTCTCACTTTGAGGAAAGCAAATATGGTGTAATATTCTCGATGCTGAATTGATAATCCACACACTCTATGCCCACAAAGATGCTATCTGCTCAAAATCGATTGAAAAGATCGATTTTCCATATAATCCTGGTATAAAAATGGAGGGGTAGATATGAAGCCTCTTTTGGAATCGTCAACAGCAAGGAATAAGTAGTCAATGACTCAACCACAAATTAAAGATTATTCACAACGTTGATAAGTACCCACTTTTTCCGGCCAACAAAAATAACTAACTATATTCATCAAATTTTAAGTAAATTATCAGAAAATCAAAAAACAATATATATTATTACAAAGTATACATAGATATTATATTGACTGTGCACATGCATAGCCTATGCCACTTTCGCTAGTAAGATAAATGCTTTAGCCTAGCTATCGAGTAAGACACCGAGAAGACAAAAGGCTACTTTAGAGTAAAGGACATAACAGTTAAACATCAAGATCTACGCCTTCAAGAAATTAACACACACAACATTTTCCAGAGAGTGAATTGTATAATATAAAATGCAGAAAGTTTGGGATCCTTGAACGGTAAAGACTAACCAAGCATAGTAAGACGATGGAGGGCAGTGATAGTTGTTGTTATATGCTTCTTCGCAAAATCTAACTTCTTAATGTCACGGCATATCTCCTGAACCATTGTTTCGCTTTGCTCGGCTTTGGTTTTGATTTCCCTGACCTTATACATGAGTTCCTGCAGTGAATAAATATACCCAAAAAAATTAAAAGGTATAAAATTTAACCGACTTGAGCCTGGATAACAAGAACAGTAAAGATACTTGAACTAAAACTTATGAGGAGCAGCAGAGAAGGTTGTTTTCTCAAGAACAAACCTCCACAGCACGAGTTGCGGCAGCAAGATCCTCCTTTGCTTTGGTTCCTGAATTACTCTGGGAACAGAACAATCTAGCAATCATAAGACTTTCTTACCTAGCCATAATCAGTTGAAGAGCAAAAGAGTGCCCGTGAGTGGATAAATCACTAAGGTTAACATTTGAGTTAATCTTCACTGCCAGAGGTGCAGTTTTAAAAATAATGCAAGTTTTTTCCACAGACTTTTTATTCATACCACATGATTATTTGACACAGTGACACATCATATTTCCTTTTTCCCTCAACTCTAACCTAGCCGAAAAAGAACAATTTTCAACTACTTAGGGAACATGTATAAGACATGCTTCACAGAAAATATAGAGAATCAAGCTTTGTAAAACTTACTGTACCAGAGATAAATGATTTTATTGAGACAACGATATTGGATATGGAGTTGAACGATAAGGTGTCCTCCAACCAAAGAAAAATTCATCGCATACAACCCTACAGTTCCAATGTCAGCTTGGTAACGGAGTTATGTTTACCAAAACAATCAGATGGGAACTAAATGTTTAACTTGGTTGCCAGACTCATACATAAGAAAATGATCTGCTTGAGAAGTCAACTTTTTTGGAAAGAGAAGAGAAAATAAAGCCAACTTCTTAAAGATGTGCAGTAGGAGGCCTGAGTATGCCAACCTGTTATGATGAAGCATTAAGGTGGGGCATTTTACATACTGTGTTCCTTTGGACGAAAGTTCGAAACCCTTGTTCTATTTGTCTCCGGATTTTTCGATTCAAAAGGTGTTCTAACATAATATGGATTTACTTTTCACTTGGGATTTGAAGTACCTTGATTGACTCTGGTCTCTCTAAACCTCCAAATAATTTATTATTATTTTTTGATACAGGGAAGAATTATATTAGAAGGAAAAGAATGTACAAATAAGGAGAAGAAGCTGGCAAACTCCCAAATAACTACCTTTCTGGCTTTACAATTTTAAGGATTCGGTTGACCAGCATGAAGAGGCTTGAAAGGATTATGACGACTTTTACCGGATCAGGCAGGTGTGGAGTATGGAGGGTAAGGGTCAATTGTGCGCAAATGACATTGGATATTCGTAAACCTAGGGAGTATGGAGACTCAAAAGCAAGGAACCAGGATATCGAGTAACTCTCTCATGGATTAAAAGCGAAATAGAATGATGCAATGGACAAGACATCCATAGAAATAAAGAAACGAAAAAGAAAATGATCAAGGAATCACTGAAGCCCTCCAGTCCCGCTGCAAATCAGATAAAGAGATTCCACCTAAGCACCCTTAACTGAAGCCCAGAGAGAATCCGTGTATTCAACACTGTCCCAAAGCAGATGTAAAGGCAAGTGTTGATCTCTTAAGAATTCTCAAATTCCACTCGGTCCAAATGCCCCATAAAACAGCAAAAATCCCACATTCCATAGACTGACGCATCCTTACCTTTACCAAACCCACTGACTCGTGTTAGAAGAAAGGACGAAACGGTTAGAAACTCAGTGGACTAACCCAGGCCTCACCCACCACACCAAAAAGATTATTCCATAGAAATCGAAATGCCTTACGGTTCTCCGCGCTTGCAATTTGTCATTTGTGTTGAGCTTATTAAATACAAGGGTCGAGCTGAAGGCTCTAATCTTAAATGGAACTTGAGCTTTCTGCTTTCCAGATAAAAGATTTAAGAGGAAATGGAACTGGAACTGGAACCGGAACTTAAAGGGTTTTGAATCAAGTCAGGTAGAAAAGAACAACATGGAAATACCCCTCAACCCTTTAAAGTCCAAGTCGTAGAATCAGGAGTAGCAATCAAGTGTGTGAGACAACAGAGTATCAGCTCCAAAACTTCATCGGTTTCCCTATCCTGTAGATTTCGAAAGAAAATGGAAATTCCACTAATGGGTCTGCCCTCACATAGAATGAAGAAATGGGAGCTAGATCAACCAATGAAATCCGGAATAGTTGAGCAAAGGGAAGACACAAAGGAACCTGATCCACCCAAGTATCCTCCCAGAAGCAATTACGAGAATCATCCCCAACTCAAAAACGAGTGGAGTACACTGATGAAGACATTTCCAGGGACTTCTAAGAGAAACTGCGCGACCTATCCGAGTATCCCAGCCAATCGGATCCAGACCAAACTTGCTCTGAACCATGTTATGCCAAATAGAATGCAGTTCACAGGGAAAACGCCAAAGCCACTTACACACCGGGGACACATTCCTATTTAATCAGAATCTTAATGCCAAACCACCCTCCTTATTGATTTACAAACATACACCCAAGCAATCAAATGATCCCTCTTCCCCTCCGGCGCCCCTTCTCATGAGAAGTTTCCCATAATGTATTCTAGACAATTAGCTACACTCAGATAAGGGACATGTAATAAATGGGAATGCTATCCATACAGGCTTAAATCAAAGTACTTCTCCGTCCTAGAGAAAGAAAAAGAAAATGTCAATCGAGTTCCCTACCAACCCTCTTGAACATGGGCTCCAATAGTCTAAAGACCTTTGAAATTCTCACTAAGGGCAGTCCTAAATAAGATAAAGGCCAAAAAAGCACCCTATAGCCTACGAGAGAGGCATAAGATCTCACATGCTCACATCATCTCTCTCCATATGAACACCAGCAAGAAGACACATCCCGATAGTAACTTTGACGCCAGAAATGAACTCGAAAACCTGGAGAATGGTTAAGCATTCTTAAACAGACTATTTAATCAATTTAAAAAATTTACTGTCTCATGAATAAGTGGTAAATCTTGAATCTATGAAATCTTCTTTTTTCAACGGAAAGAAGAAGTGGTTTCGTGGTTTCTGTCTAGAGCATCATTCCCATTGGCCTAGAGTGATCGGAGAAAGGTTGGTAGCTGAAAGAGCAGGATGCTAGTGATCAACTAAAACCTATATAATCCCACCGGAATGTACCCCTTACATATAATACTTCTCATGCTACTTGGATTATGGATCTAAGTGCGCTTTTTGTAGGATAATTGATTTAGGTGCTGCTAATCCCCCTCAATGATGCCCCAACCTCTAGATTTCATGTGAAGAATACTTCTCGGAATTTGTACCTTTTGAGCAATATGTATCATAGTTAGCTGCCTTCATGAACTATTGAGTTTCATTTAGCCAAATGATACATTAGTGTAATACTACCTGTCATATTAAAACTACACCAGTTTTGGAAGCCCAAGTACTTTCCAGTAACGTTAGAAAAGTAAAGCAAATAAGAAGTACAAGCAAAAACATGTTCTGAGAGTGAGAGGGGAGGGGGGAAATGGGAGATACTGCCTTTATGTTTCAGTAAGAGTAAATTTGTGATCAACTTCAGCTTCGCAGCGGAGGCGCTGGTGGTAGCTCTGATATTCGGAAGATTATTATGACGAAAAGAAAGATAGAATAGATGAAGTGATTTAGTGTAATTAGAAGGGTAAATACACTCTAGGAACAGTAAGCATTAATTACTTTTAGCTGCTGTTAGCATAATCCTATAATGAGTTTAATTTGGTATAAGTAGGGCCACACCAGGTGAGGATCTACCAAAACCATCAAAGGAATACGAAATGATTGAAACAGAATATTAATC
>JAOTQG010126189.1:0-10224 GCA_025631175.1 Iris virginica
GCTAATGTCACATAGTATCTAACAGTCTAGTAAAATGAATTTAGGTACATCCGTTAGCTTGCCTGGGTTACCTAATTGTCCCAACTCAAAAGTATAATAAACCGAAAGCGGTTTAGTGAGAAAATTATATGTTTGTTGATTGTGCTGAGTAATTTTGTCGATTCATAGTGTTTTTCGAAAAAAATATATAAAAGTATTTTGTTCGCATATTTCTTTTAATTTTTCTTAAACTTAAACGGTAGAATTTTTACAAAAATTTAATAAATCTAATTATATTAAATTAAGTCATTCATCAATTTGATGAATGAAACAATAAAATAAAAAAGAGTTACAACAAGAAGCAGAAATGTGTCACACCTTCAATTAAATGGTACTAATATATACAATTTGTTAAAGTACCCTGTGCATGATGTTTGGGGCCATTAGTAGGCACCAAAATCTTCCCCCCACCACCTACATTGCCTTCTTTTGCCTTAAATGAGAATGAGAAAAATGAAAATGTACCATGTCACTGCCATCATCATAAATATTAACCACACTCATTCCTGCTTTCTCTTCATTCCCATCACCCTTTTCAAGATTAGTCCTCTCTCTCCTCTCTCTCTCTCTCTCTCAGCCAGCTGAGAATTTGAAGTCTGTGAAACACCAGTGTTAAGAAGTTGGTACATGAGATGTTGAAGTCTATGGAGAATGTTAGCAAGCCTTTAGACGATCAGTTGCAAGAAGATGGAAGAGCTCCATGTGACAGTCAAGAAGCTGTCTTTCATATTCACAAGGACAAGGTCCGTTTTTTTTTCTTCTTTTTTTCTTGTTCTGTGTTGTCTTTTTAGTCTTTTTTTTGCTTATTAAGATAGCATAGTAATCTTTTTAATGGGTAACTCTTGAATTTTGCATTCATGCGTTCAAATTATTGAATCTCTTAATTGGGAGGTACATTTGGGTCCTTTAGTTTATGATTTTCTGGATTTGTGTTTTTCATTATTCTGGATGAAAACCTCTAATGGGTCATCCTTGAATTTTGTAATATTGCTAAAGTTCTGGCCTTTCAGCTTGTAATATTGGTTCGTTTGCTAATTTGTTTGTTGTCTGCCTGAATTTCTAACTTACTGTTCATAGTACAACCCACTTATTGGTTGATTTACAATTCTTGCTTGATCTGAAAGTTGCTATTAATTGTTCCAGCATGGGACAAGATACAAGTTTTAAAAGCTCACTTTTCACTTTACTTTAGATATGCTGAACTCAATCATCCATTACAAACACTCAATTTTCTGCTGGCAGGCTTCTTGTGCAAAAATTTTCTGTAGCAATGGGTTTTAATAAAACACTTCTGATGGTAGAGCTTCGAAATAATTATTATTTTTAAATCACTTACGAATATAAGACAGATAATGCTTCTAAATGAGTGCCCTTGGTCACAGTGTGTAGAAAAAAAGGGCTGATATTATAATGGAACTGCGAATAACATTGGTTAACTAGTTTGTAAGGCTCATGTTTTAGTTCGAGGAAATGACCTACTTTATAAGCATTCCCCTCCAAGGGCTTTTTGTGTTATGGGTAATGGATGTCTCCAATATACTTTTGAAATTAAATACAAGAGGATTTTGGGGAGTACCGAAAGAGAGTTGTGCTCATAAAGTTCTAACACAGATAAGCCCTTTCTTTATTCAGGCACACAGTGTGGAAAGTGATTCAGAGTGAATAGATGAACTGCAACACCAAATCAAGTCTTAAGGTTCTAGATTGTTAACTTGTAGTCATATTAGGCGGAAGCAATCAGCTTCCAAGTTTCAGCCATCCTCAAATAGAAAGTCATTTAATTTGGTACAAACAACATTGTTCCCCTTTGAGGAGTCAATTTCCCTTGTTTGAGCATCCCATTAAAGAGTCCTTTTAAAAGATTAAGCTTATTAACCCGTGATTGTTAAAAATACAATTTTTGTTTTGATGATCACTCACAAGGGTAATTATGTGATTACTAATGTGTCCATTTGAAAAGATGAGGAGAGCAGCATATTGTATGTACACTTGAAAATTTGCTAGATGCACTCCACCGACCGATTGACTTGGTAAAAGCTTAAAAGAACGTACCATATATTGGTTCAACAGACAATATATGACCTACTCTTAGCTATTCCTTCTGTTTGTTTTTTCCGTCCTTTTCCCTTGCATCTAACAGTTAAAAATAATGTATGGCTGAGAATTTCATGTTACAGCCATTGCAATTTGTTTGCTTTATTTTTATTCCAGCTAAATGAGATTGCTACATTTTAAATCTTTTCATATGGGTTTATCTTATTTGCTATTTATTATTCATTTGAATGTGAAGAGCATTTTGCTCTCTAATCTAATCTAAGCGAAGTTGCTAATGAGGTGCGAAGACCTCTGCCCTCTGAATGGAACTTTAGCAGTTCTATAGTTCAACTCACTCTTTTTGCTTTGACTGATTGACGAGTTTTATAATGTTTTTAGTGGAAAACTCCCATTGTTAGGGAAGTAAAGTTTGGACAGCAATCTAATCCATTTGATTATTTAGCCTAGAAGAAAACATTAATTCTTTTTGATTAAAATATTACCGCTCTATCTAGTCAAGCTTTACTGAACTTTAAACACTAACTTTGAGCATCTTCATGGAACTAGGTATTGTTTTAGTTTCACATGACACGGGAAAGACATAAAGAGGCAATGTAAACTTTCCACTTGACACTGTTGTGAATTTATAAAAGCATGAGCCTGCCACATAATGGGTTGTTAGTGCAGAATGATTTGGATAGCATTCAGTTGTAATCTACACGTCACAACCGTGGGTGGATATTCAGTGGTCAAGCAATCTAGAATTTGATTGCTTGAAATCTACAGTTACATAATAGATTTTGTGGGAAACGCTTACACTTGGAGATGCACCTTCTATTCTTTTTTCATTTTACTACTTTGAACTGATTTGACTTGGGGTAAAAATTAGAATGTTGCTTCGGTGTAACTTTATCCAACTCAGATCCGACCGTCAAAACAATTCAAGTTTAGTTGCCAGTTGATGAGAGCTGTACATTGCTTCATCTGTAATCTTGAACCCGTTTGTTTTTCTGTCATCCAAAACATTATGTGACTTTATATACGGAAGACCGTTTTCTCTTTGTCCTTTTGGGTCTTGAGGTCAAACAGTAGGCTATCTGTTAGTGGGCACTTATGGGATACCGTATATCTCTTACTTGTGACGTATGTCCTGTTCATATGACAAAACACTTTGTCACTCCTTCCGTCCCAAAGTACTACTTCCCTATTTGGTTTGTTCCCAAATAATAGTCCCGTTTCTGAAATATACAATTGTAGTGCAATTTGAAGGAGATACATAGAACTAAATGTATAGCATTAAAAAGTTTGATTTGTCAAATGGATTTATTTTTGGGAAGAAGGGAATACATAGTATACACTTATCCATTTACTAGGCTGTTTATCAGAAACCAAATGAATGCAAACTATTTGTAAGGAAGCCTAAGGAAGACCATACCTTTAACTCATCAAAGTCCATTAAAGTCCTATTACATTCCAAATTTCCAAGCATTACAGGTTTTGTGGTTCTCATGATCAGAGAAGTCGTAAGCTTCTTTTAAGAGACTACTTTATTGATGATGAAGTAGCAGTAGGTCTTTATACCAGAAACCATCTTGGTGGTTGGGTAATAGCCAGAATTTGGTACTCATTAATGCTATGACATGTGCTCCAATTTAACCGATGCTTTGTATAAGTGAATTCAAGTCCCTTAACTTTGGGGAAACATCCGGTAAATGCTGTATTTACTGTCACTCGAGAATATCTAATGGTACAGGTATCAAGTGTTTGTTATTACCACTTCCCCTTTGGTTCCTCTCTCTCCCTCGCTCTCTCTCACTCACTCTCTCTCTCTCTCTCTCTCTCTCTCTCTCTCCCCCTATACATAAAACAATGAATGCTACCTTCATATTATTTGCTGTAAGGTAAAGAGACTATATAAAGCATATATAATCTTCAGTGAATTTCACATTAACTATCTCACTATGTTTCAGGTTGAAGACTTCTCTGGAATAACCGAAGAAGCATCAAATAATAAGCACTGGAAGAAACAGAACCTCTTCTTAGAGATACCAGCCAGGACCTTACAAGTCCCTTCTCAGGAGTTGGTCCAAATAAAGATGCCACCCACACTAACTCCAACTCCTAAGAAAGTAAATTTCCTTCTGACACCTAGCACTTCTGATGCAAGGGTGATCGCATCTCCTGGTCCTTCCTCAACCAGAAGCAAACCTACCTTAAAGAGTCTCTTAAGTTTAAAATTCAAAAGTGCTAGTTCAGATGCAGATAACTCCACCATTTTAGATCCGAGTGCTTCATCTATCATACAGCAGGAGAAGCCTTTTATCTCAAGATCATGGTCGCTTACGAAAATATTTACTCCTCGCATGAACAGAACGTCATCTCTACCTGTTACTCCCGTTGAACATTCAAATCCTGAATCCACAAGCGAAGGAAGCTTTGGTCCTCAAATAAATAAAGATGTAAGCTTATCTGCTGTTTTTAACGTAAGAAAGAAAATGCAGAACTTGAATTTATTGGTCAAGAAGTATCTTTAAATACGATCAATCACATGTTTCTCAACCTGGTTAACCTGACAATTTGTATCCATGCTGCAAAAATGGTACTATTAACATATGCTCCCTCTGTCCTGGAAAATGAGTCATACTTATCATTTTGGTTTGTCCTCAAATAGGGGTCCCATCTCTTAAATTAAGCTTTAGATTTCCTTTGTTCTTCCAAATTTATCCTTATTTTTCCAAGAGAGCATTGTTGTTCTTAGACGTTGATTGAAGTAAACTGTAGTTTTACTGCAATTTAAAAAGGTTCACATAAAAGTGAAAGCCAATTATGAAAAAGTTTGGATGTGTAAGTAGAACACTTGGGGGGGAGGGGGGAATGGAGGGAGTAATTACGAGGAATCATTGCAGGCTAAAATTGGTACACCTTACTGGGAGAAGCCCTTTCCATAACATCCTGTACTCTTGCGAAGAAGGTACGTTAAATTGCTTAGCTTGTGTTACACAAGGTCTCGGTCAGTCCGCTCAAGTTATTTTCCCCTAGCTTATTAGTGCACATGTTGGCCCACTGTTCAGCCTGTGATCAACCTTGATTTCCCTCTGTAATTACCTGCTTGGCATGAGTTAGGCCTTCTTCTAACAACTTCAAATTTTATGAATTGGTATTAGTTGAATCCATGAATTTGTGTTGAGTTCCCCGCCCCTTCTCTAATGAAGATAATGTGTGTAGTCATCATGGGGAAAGCAGCAGCCTTACTCTTGAGAACCGAATTTTCTCCATTATTTTTGAGTTAAATGTTTTCTTTTTTAACAAAAGAGAGGAGGATGGATGGTCATACTCATCTCTTCTTCACGTTGTCTGTTTTTTCCATAACAGAAGGCTCAAATGCTTCAAAACATTCTGACCTCTGATGCAATATTTTTCCTAGGCAAAAGGAGTCCAGAAGCACATATCTCGCTCCCTTTCAGTTCCGGACTTCAGTAAAGTGCAAACCCTTAGGAGACAGGATTCCTTTTTCCGTGTAATTCCCTCAACTCCTCGAGTGAAGGATGGGGATGCCATGATGCTGATTACAGCCACTTCTGGAGATGCAGGTAACTATTGTTTCTGAATGCTAGCAAATGCATTTTTCCTGAAATTGCATTCTTGTTTTTTCTTTTCAATGCATCTTTTTCCAGTTTTGCTTGAATATCTTAAAGTATAGCTGTATTCAGCACTCAATATTTCTAAAATACTTTTTAATTACTATACTATTTACTCCTGCCAGTCTGAAAAAAGAGTCCACTATTCGCATTTTGGATAATTACAGAACCAGTGTCCATTTTTCTCAAAAGATATCATCCTTTTAGCTCAAATATTTCAATATAAAGGACTCACTACTCACATGCAAACCAACTTTCATACTTTTGTTTTGCATGGATAAAAGGTAAACTGGTAAGTGTCAAATGACTCCCTTAAACTGTGTGCGTAGTCAAATTGGACTCTTATTTGAGATCGGAGTGGGTATAATTCTTCATTTTGCTTACATTCTTTTTATAATCTAGAAAATGAGGAAGATGATGGAGAAGATATACCTGAAGAAGAAGCCGTTTGTAGGATTTGTTTGGTTGAATTATGTGAAGGTGGAGAGACCCTCAAGATGGAATGCAGCTGCAAAGGTGAACTTGCTTTGGCCCACCAAGACTGTGCTATAAAATGGTTTAGCATCAAAGGTAACAAAATATGCGACGTGTGCAAACAAGAAGTTTGCAACCTGCCTGTCACACTTTTGAGGATCCAGAGTGTTCGAAATAGAAGTAATGGAACAAATAGAACCCGGCACATGGAGATGGATGGATACAGGTAAGGAATCAATATGTCGTCAAAGTAAATCAATGTAAACAATGTTGTGTGCATCAAAAAAGTTTGCTTCTGCAACAGGTTAGGCTGTCAAGGAACAATAGAGTATACTTAATAGGAGTCACCGTGAATCATTAATCCAACATTTTATTTTATTTTGATCCTGTGAAGGAAGTTTGTGTTATATGATGCTTTTAGGCCATCTAGTCAAAGGCATTAACAACTGATTTCAATTTTGTTCGACTTGTTCAGTGATGTCTACAGGGTCTGGCAGGAAGTGCCGATTCTTGTCATCATCAGTATGCTTGCCTACTTTTGTTTTCTTGAGCAGCTTCTGGTAAGAGTTAATGATTTTACTCTGCTCAATCCACTTAGGTGGTTCCTTGCTAAATGTTGTCCTATTTGTGTGCAGGTTGGTAGAATGGGGACTGGTGCAATTGCCCTCTCTCTTCCGTTTTCTTGTGTTCTGGGGCTTTTGTCATCAATGACCTCTTCAACCATGGGTAAGCCGTCTAATTCTGAAATAATGCAGGCCTCAACTCCATTCTGGAGCAACTTTGCAAATTCAAGGCCATCTATTGTGCATCGATAAGATTAGTGGCCGCCGGCTCATGTTGTGTGTTTTGGATCTTGAATATATCCAAATAACTAAGCATCCCATTTGTCAGCTAAACTTGGCCATTGTCCCAATGAATAGGGGTCGGCTATGTAGATGAATCCTTTTTCACAAGTACATTTTGACTCAATCGACATACGGTTGAGCTTGAATATTTCTTTTAGGGAAATGTGAACGGTGAGAGAATGCTTCCGGTCTTATCGATAAGGAATATCGGTCATTACCCTGAGCTAACCCTCCCTTGATCTAGCTAGAGATTCACCTTACCTGTTCAGGATGCTCCCCTTCAATAGAGTTCTTATAACAAATCTGATAACAAATTAACTCCATGAATCCTCCAACGTTTTAGCTAAATCTCCCATTTAATAAGCAAGTTAACACTTAAAGTACAGTTAATTTTTAATTGTTTTGCTTTGGTTACAAGCCAAAGGTATTTCATCCGGATTGCGCTCTCTTAAGTTCTTAAAGGCCTTTTTAGTGTAGGTGTTGAGAACATGCTCTTTTATGGAATAGAAACGGCTGAAAACAAGACTATCACCAAGCATCTATTCACAATTTGGCCAAGTATTTAACTTTCCTTTCCTGTATGTAGTTAAATTGGTCAACTTATTGTCTACATTCACGGCGGAGTGTACATCCAAAGGCTAGTTTAAATATCTTCGTGTCTTTAGTTCTTTATTTTCTTTAGTATTTCACCTGACAAGAGATTCGTATTCTTGTATACAGTGAAGAGAAGATTTGTTTGGGTTTATGCATCAATTCAGTTTGCACTTGTTGTTCTCTTCGCACATATCTTTTACTCCTTGGTAAGAGCTACTGAAGAGTATATTTTTGAATTCACAAGCATGCATGTCTTTCAAGGATCGTCACCTTCTTTCTTGGTGCTCATCTGTCCCAACCCCTCCTTTTATGCGATCCACAGATTCATGTACAAGCAGTTCTATCAATTCTTCTCTCAACATTTGCGGGATTCGGAGTGGCAATGAGCGGAAGTTCAATTGTTGTCGAGTTCCTGAGATTAAGAAGAAGGTGGCGTTCCATGTCAGATCAACAAAACAACCCCCATGCTGTCTTCCATCCTAGTCGACACCCTCAGACTGCAATACCATCTTCCCAGATCGATGTTCCACGCCAAGTTGATATAGAAAGTCAAGAAACCCCTAGCGGTAGGTAGACTACGATCAATCCATAATTTGTTTGCAGCTGATAGAGCTGAAGAGGATCGATGCTGTTTCTGGCATCTGATAACATGTCATTGCTGTAGCTTTTCACTGCATCAGGAACCTCAAAAAGGGAAGGGGGGGGGGGGGTTGAGAAGAAGCAGGATAGTATCAACCCATGCAGCTTAGAATCTCAACTATACGGATAGTGTGTAATGTTCATAGTGCTATAGCGTAGGTCTGTAAATCGAAAGCAGATTGTGGATACTATATAGTGAAATTTCTTTCATACTAGCATATGGTTTATGAGATTTTATTAAGGTGTATTACCTTTTCATTTTTGCTTTTTCAATAGTCGACATGAACCAAAACCAAATATAATTTCAGCTTACTTCTTTTCTACATTACAGGGGTGGGTTTATAAAATTTCAAATATTATAAAAGAAATGAGTTGATTTATTTATATGTATTTTGGCAAAATAAAACTATTTAAACCAAAACAAGCCACAAACGAATTATTTGAATGAAACGAAGGAGTATCTGATAATGTTAACTAATTCATTAAATAAGATTTTACCATCTTCATGGAGTTCGGTTCTTCTGTCTCATTTGATGTTTCACCTTTTTTTTCTTCCTATTTTTCTAAAATTTTATCTCAATTGTTTAAAAGATGGTCTTAAAAATTAAAATTTTAAATTATAAGATGTGTCAATTTTTAAAAGCTATGATTAAGGAGATGAGACACCAAATGAAACAGTAAATTTCGATTCATCTCTATGTTGTTTACAATTTCCATCAATATTTTTATGAAGTTCGAATTCTCTATTCCACTTTATATCCCACTTTGTGCGCCACTACTCATGTGGCAGTGGATATCATTATTATTAAGTCTCACCATCTACGGTAAACAAAATGTAACACAGGATCCTCTCTCATTTTTAGGTGTCCACTTATGTAATTCGTATAACAAGCTTAAAAAATGAAGGAAGGAGTAATTGTTATGAGAGCTTTTCAAAGAGTATAAAAGTGCTATACTATACCCTGATTAAAATAACTGGAAAAATCCAAAAGTAAAGTTTCTGTTTGAATTGCATCGACATTCTATGTACACTGTTGCACATGATAAAAAAGCATAAAAATTTGGACCCTTGTTCAATCTTAATCACCATTGTATGACAGTAGCATCACCATAGATGTAGATTAACTGATAATTAATGGTTGGTTTAACTTAATTAAGATTTTGAAATTTGAATCTTGAAAATGTAATTGTGGTAAAACGTGGTATAAAGAGTTTTGCCGCAAGTATGGTCCAATCTAGTTGATCAGGCATGAAAATAAACAAGAAAAGTACAAAAAACACCTTTAGGCCTTTAAGGCTTGATAGGGAGAACAAGAAAAAAATCGTAGGAAAAAATAAAGAAGATCGAAGAAGTTTGTAACATTTAAAGTTTTATCACCGATCACCATAAGAGACCTAAAGTTTCTTATATCATGTGTAAGATCCATGACCAACAAATTAACCATAAGATTTTTTAACATTCTTTAATTCTAGACGAAAGATAGGACATTGATATTTTCAAATTTGGTATTTAAGGCTTATATCAGATGATTCATATACAGTGATATGATATGAGGAGACCAGATCACCTGTCCCACTTTCTGTACCATTTCCTGTCTCACTACTCACGTTGTAGTGGGTCCCATTAATAGTTGGTCCCACCACAATGTGAGTAGTGGGACAGGAAATGGTACAGGAAATGGTACAGGAAGTGGGACAGGTGATCTCAACTCATGATATGAGAGGATATAATACTTAAGTTGAAAAAATAAAAGAGACTAACGATAAAATTGTGGGATCTGATAAGAGAAAAAATAAAAATTACATTTGATATGCTCGCCGGCGAGGACGAGGGTGATATCCGACAATGTCCTAGTCCTCAAAATAAAACAAATACCGAAAACATGGTGAAATTTTTTCGGCTAAAAGTCTTCGATCTGAGAGTAAATTTAAGTTTAGTGAGAAACAATAGAATTGATCAG
>JAOTQG010126200.1:0-10224 GCA_025631175.1 Iris virginica
TTTGAGGAAACAGAAAGGAGAGAAATTTCTAGATTGTGACCCATGTCTCTGCTCCAAATTCATTTTCGATGATTTCAGATTTGTGTGAAGAGAGAGAGAGAAATATATGTATATATATATATAGAGAGAGAGAGAGAGAGACAGAGAGAGTAGAGAGTAGAGAGAGATTTACAAGTTGGGGGGGAGTGAAGAGGAGAGAGGTGGCTGTGGTCGCTGCTAGGGTTGGGAAGGCTCTTCTTTCCCATGACGAGAAGACGGATTTCCTCTCCTTCGGTACCCATTTTTTATTTTTATTTTTTAATTTAGATTAAAATCTTGGAATGTGGGTTTATCTTGGATTTGAGTTATGTAAATTTTGGATCTCTTTGACCAGCTTGTAAATAGATTTGCAATGTGGAATTTTGGTTAGGAACTTTGGTTCCCCTTTCTTCTCTCTTTTGGGTTTCACTTTCTCTGTTTTTTCCCGAAAATTCATTGGCTTATGAGCTATTGATCGTCATTTTCTTGGTGGGTGTGGTGAGGTGAGAGAAGGAGAGCGTGTGATGGAGGTGGGGGGGAGGAATACAGTGGGATGGGGAGGGAGCAGCTTCTGCATGATTTAATAAAGGACTGCACGGCTTCATATGTAAAAATTAATGCTAAGGGCAAAAGAGACATTTTATAAAAAAAACTCATCTACTCCGTCTAATCCATCTCATATTTTGAACAGTGCCGTCTATCACGATCTATCACGATATTGCATTCCTGATCCGGCCCTTAGTTTTCCCTTTTGGTTTCAATTTTCCTTGTCTAAGTATATGTGTTGCATCAAGTAACGCGTCTGTGTTACTATTATCATCATTAGTGACTGATAAGCGGTTTAGATTTGCTTAAAGGAGGTCTTGAGTTTGAATCTCACCGTATATACAAAATTGTCGGAAGACTCACCCGCCAATGTTAGGTGTTTGACTCGGATCGGACTGTAGTAATAAGCACATAGTCGTAAGGATATGATCCTTGATATCGGTGAGCAACCCCAAAAAAAAGTGTTTTGAAGCTCCTTTTCAGAGCTTTCCCGTCTTCTATTATTGCAAGTCATTGAGGTGAGCTAAGCTCTCTTTCTTCGTTTGTTTCCGTCCTGCTTTCTGAGTTTCTGGGTCACAAAAATCATAAAACGCTGATTTTTGGTTTTATACAAGTTGCGAATAAACTGCTCGTTAACCCGTTCAATGCCATTTTCAAAAAGACCATGCGAAAGAATCCGAGTTCTTCATTTCCAACTACACTAAGGATTTATAAGAAAGAATATGGAAAGCTTCTTCTATTATTTCACAATATTTTTCAGGATGATTATAAATTTATAAATGAAAGTCAAAGGCCCTATTATAGTACGAGCTGCCCTACTCTGACATTTATAAACCTCTATTCGTGCAAAATGTTAAAAGATCCAAGATGAGGGAATTTGATCCCATAAAATAAAAACTACACAACTACTAGAAAGGTATTAAGTTGTTGAGCTTACTAACTTTCGAAATTGAACCTTGTGAATGAATGAAAAGAGGCAACAAACAATACGACAGCCTTTTCTTATTTTGACTTCTCTTTCGTGCGTGAAAGATTCATTGCAGGGGGGGGGGGAATGAAACCATTTAAGACCGAATAAATCTTTAGTACACAGAAATTTCATACAAAAACCATGGGCGCAAGCAACTTCATGATGATTGATGACTGCTATAAAAATCAGCAATAGCAGTCTTAGCTCGCTATTCCTCAGTGTATGAGTGTATCCCAACCAATTGCAACACAACCATTTACTAGTGATTACAAAAGTTAAATGAACTTTGGATCAAGTACTTGATCAAAAATCAAAATTGCAAACCTTTGGATAAATATGTTAACAATCAAAATTTGCTATTCCACAATACATTACGCTGTGAATCATGTTCACAACATTTGTCCAATAATCAAAAGTTCAGCTACCAAAAAGAGAATTGGGGAAGAATGAGAAAGGGCCGAAGCAAAGGACACTAACGGGCTCAAAGATGAAAAGTACAAGAGGATAACACTTCCAACGTTCATCTCTAAACAAGGTAACGAGATGTGATCCAGAGGCCGAAGAATCCAACAGTCAAAATAATTTAACCTAATGCTGCAGGTGGAAATCTTCTTCCCCATCTAAACCTTCCTGACCTGGATATTGTGAGTGGATTGAAACCGCCATATGGGTTGTCTGCCACTCTGAACAAGAGCTACTTGTTCTCCTTCCTTCACCATTCCTTGCTTCTGTATATTGGAAAAATAAAATTCAATAAATATGGCATATCAACATTTAACATCATAACAGCCTATTTGCATAATAAATAGAACAAACACAGAACTCTTCTATGTACAAGAACTAAGAAGCCCTGCATATCACAGTTGTGAAAATAAATGAAAGAAGTTGGCATAACAAGGTTACTAAGGGACAAGGATGATGCTAGATTGGAGAGAGATGTATTCATTCAATTAAAACAACACCATCAATAATACTAATAGATGAAAGTTATGATAGTAAATCACACCTTCAACTCGGTCAAAGCATTAGAAAATGTTTCTTCAGCGTCATCCGAGAACTCCATGTATATAGGGCAAACTCCTTGATACAAAGCCAACTTTTGTTGTACTCTTTTCCTGCAAAACATACCATGTTATCACTCAACGAAAGAACAACTTAGGGTGGGATATGTTTTGTTCTTTTGTGCTTTGTAGTTTTATTTTTTGTAGTTTTGGTAATGAATGGATTTTAAAAGAGGGCAGAGAAAGTGGTGGGACCAATGAGAGAGAAAAGTAAAATTCACAAAATGATGATGGGAAGATGTAAAAATAACACGGATCCAATCTTGGTCTTGCTGAATGTCAAGTATTCTTAGCAGAACAATTTCATTGAACAAGGGAGAAAACCATAATAGGCTTAAGTAGCAGAACTGAGAGAGAAGCAGGAAAAAAGAACTGTTCAGGGATTCTGCATAATATCACAGACCACGCATGAACTCAAGGAGAACTTATTTGTTGAATAATGTGATATAGAGATTGATCAGGCCTAACAGAAGTGGTGAGAATTAAGTTTTCATACAGCAAGTTAAGTTGACAATTTGTTGGATGTCGCCAAATACAAACCAAACATCAAATATGCTGGTTTCATCAACAAAATGCAGGCTCGTGTATTCACATACAAACTCATCTCCATGGAAAAAGTAAACACAGTTTAGACTTCAAGTACATAATTAGGAGACTTACTCATTTGTGAAAGCAAATATAGTGCCACAAGGTCGATAATGGCTCAGGAGGATGGACATGAAGCCAGTTCTAGTGAAGACAACAATTGAGGTACCAAGAGTGTTGGACATCATTGTGGCATGGAATGCAAACATTTCACTCATATGGTTCTGTATAGAACAAAGGCTTCATTAGTATTCCGCGTTTAACACAACCTCTCAAGTGAAGCCTGTACAAGTCAGTCGTTTATATAGAAGTGTCTTGAAGATAAAAGTTGGTACCAACCTTAAATGCTTGGCCAAGATTAGATGGTGTAGTCCCTCCTGGAATGGTTGCTTCAGTCCGCAATGCCACTGTGTGCATAACTTTGACAGCTTTCAACGGAAACCTGCATGAGAGAAAATAGAATAATTACAATGGTTGAATCTGATATTTTGCCTGAATTCCTTCATAAAAGACATTTAAATTAACGTTCTGACATGGTATCTCAAACCTATAAAAGCTCAACCCAAGCTTCGGATGTGATATACAAAATTGATTCATACATTTTTTCCCATGTTATTAATTGGCTTGCAAACTTGAGTCGATCCAAGCCTGTGTTAAAGATATACTCCCTCTATTTCAAGCAAGAGTCCACCTTTGACTTTTGGGGGGTCAATTCTGTATTACAATTTAACTCAAGATATGAAAAGATATTTTCAGTTTTATATAAAAACAAAAATTGTAACTCAGCATTTTAGTTTTAAGTGACAGATTTTATCACCAATAGGCATAGAAAAAGTATGTCAATATTGATTTAATTTAGTCTTCCCTAAGTTCCCTTCACTTAGAAAAGGAAATAGGACTCTTTGGTCAGAACCCCGGGGTGAGGGGGTGTCAACTGTATTGGAATCGATTTTATTATTGATATCTATTCAATTGGCTTTGGAAAATACATAGAACAGCAATAGTTAACTGCATTGAATATCCTACCTATCTGAAGTAATTCATACAAGCATTTGGGGTGGGGGGGAGAATTTTGTAATAAATATTTAAGAGAAAACAGAAAGGTATTTTCTATTTGGTCATTACATACATTAAGGATGATTCTTTATTTGCGTATCTGCTTTAAGAACAAAATTCTCTAATTTTTCCAATTACCTAGAGATGAGAGCCTAAGCTAAATTGCCGAATAATCCTCTTAAAGTAACTAAGAGATTTTGATACTCAAAGACTACATCACTTGTATTATCACCAAAAGGCACACATGGTAAGACAAAAATGAAAAGAAAAAAAGAAAAAACAAAACACTGGGACTAACGAAGCTCCAAATTATTAAAGCTATTTTAAAAAATAACACATTTTCACTGAAAGGTTATGAGTATGAATATCGAGTTCGGAGTATCAACATAGAATACGAAACAGACAAGCTCACTGGCCAAGGTCTGTTAGCTCGAGATCTGCTCGTGTATGCACACAAGCATACTCACACAGGGCTTGGGTTGATTACATGCGAGTCCGAGACGGCTCGGTTGGTGTAATAGCGCAGTCAAGGTTTGTTCTGTCCAGAGTCCTAGACAACTACATCTACTTAGCATGAAGTGTGGCCAGAGCCCACAAGCCAAAAAAAGGTACAAAGAATATCACAGAAACATGACTTACTTTCCATTAGCAGTTTCTCCGGAAAGCATAATTGCATCAGCCCCCTCTCTAACAGCAATAGCAATGTCAGATACCTCTGCACGGGTTGGTGTGGGATGAACAATCATGCTTTCTAGCATATTTGTTGCCACGATAACAGCTTTGCCCATGCTACGACACGTCCTGATGATCTCTTCCTAATGTTTATTAAGTAAACCTAAGTTTAGTCAACTTAGTAAATGGCAGCTTTTAGTACCCTTATAGCTTATAGCACTCGTCATCAGTAACAAGTGGATATTACCTGCAACAATGGAACCTCCTCAAAAGGCAGCTCGGCACCTAAGTCTCCTCTTGCAACCATAGCCTGAGACAGAAAAGCAACATGTGTTCAGCATACTGGTGTGACTTGTAAGACATAGAATAGGAAAAACAACCACTGGATCCAGAAAACTGCTAAAAATTAGCATGTAATATACTTCAGGTAGAACATGATTCTTGCCTCAAAACCCAGACCTAATTGGTGGGCAGATGATTTTAACAAACGCATCTCGATGATGCAACCAACTGAAGATCCTTAATTGCTTACACATTACTTAACAAAATATCAAGGAATGTATAGCCTAGTCCAGGTCCTGCTTAGCAACTCATGTCAAAATGCTGGTAACCTAACAACTCAACGGCCAACATTGTACCAAGCATGGACCCATCTACAACTCTTTGCTCAAAATTAGATAAATGAACTGAAGCAGTTGACCAAAATAAGAACTCAGGAATTACCCCATCAGATGCTGTTATAATTGATTGCAGATTTGGGATGGAGTCTGCGCTTTCAATTTTTGGAATGACATGGATGTCCGCACCACAGCCTATCAAAATAATGAGAAAGTGGGAAAGTGAGTTGTAACTTTTTAGAGCCTGGAAGTTCCTAGTTATTTGAATTATTCCGTACTATTTACTTTTTAGATAGTTCTTCAACTCATGGATCACTTCGGCATCTTTAACAAAGGAAACTGCATAGAAGTCAACTTGGTTGTCCACCCCAAATTTGATGTCATCCCAATCCTTTTCTGGTAAAATCAATATAAAAGGTTATTTTCATTCAGAAAACAGACAGACACATGTATATAAAGCCATCAGAAAATGATTGTGGGCCTAACCAGTGATGGATGGTAATGTTGCACTTTTCCCTCGAACATTGAGATGTCTTCTAGATTTGAGTTCTCCGCCATCAACAACTTCACATTTCACTGTCTCCTTAGTCTTAGACTTCACCAAGAATGACATCATACCGCCTGAAAGTAAATATTTGATGGGGAGTAAACATCACAGCAGCAAATATCTATTCAATAACTAGGTACGTGAATAAAATTCGAACTTAACTTAGCCTTTCTCCCAATTACTTGGAGTTGACTAGATGAATCCTTCATCACCATTATGTTGGCTAGATTAATAAGAGTTCTCCATGAATGTAAAAAATTACACGTTTTGGGGGTTTAGGTATAAAAAATAGTATGTATTTCATACATTAAGCTTTTCTATTTATCAAACAAAATCAGTAACACTTATTTTGCCAACATGCTATTACGCTTTCCTGAAAAGTGAACCAGCAAGCTGTTCTTATTTTTCTTTCAACAACCTTAAAGATTCGGACCGACAAATTACGAACAGGATGAAAAATCATCATAGCAAGAAAGGCCAAACAGATCCTAGTAACATTTCTCTCTAATCTGTACATTGTTCGGAGTAATTTAATCAATATTGGAAGAAAAGATGTGATCCTGAAGGAGAGGCAGGGAGCTAATTATCCAAGTCGCTAGGGTGGTAGGTCCTAGGTGGTGCTCCTAGAGAACTCCCTGTTTGTATGTGTCTAGCATATAGTTGACCCAAATATAAACAAAGCCAAAGCATAGGGAACAAAGTGCTGAGTGAACAAACTGGAGGCATGATCATCATTTTGTAGAAATTACAGTAATCATGTAAACATTTTAAGTACATAGTAAAAGAGCACTGTAGCTTACCATCGACAAGAAGCATGTCACCCACTTCTACATCATTAACAAAATCATCGTAGTTAACACTAACACAGTCAGCTTTGCCAACCCCTCTTTCAATTGTAAAGGTGAATTCTTGGCCAGCTTCTAACATGACAGGTTGAGGCAAGTCTCCACTCCTGACCTCAGGCCCCTAGTGACAAAAAGAGTCGATATTAACTTGGTTTTCTTTTACTTATAAAGATATACAGGCATAAAAGGTCATAAAAACAATGTAAGTTCGTAAATAACTAAACATATCTATGACAATAACAAAGGATCCGAGGATAGTCATCTTGTAGAACATTGCCCTCGTTATCAATCTATCCCTTTGAAACTATATGCAGAGGGCTTTCTTATGTTGAGAGACTGTGCAGTCACCAGCTAGAGGAGTCTATTATATATCAGGCTAACTATATATCTATTGCCCTTCAAAACTCAAGGTCCCATGGAAATAATGGAAGCTAGAGTCACACATGTCTGGACTAGCCAAGTTTAAGCAATGGTCTAGCAGCACAAATTTGGATATGTACCCTGAACCTGGGTACAATGCAAGAGAAGTAACACCAAGAAAAGAAGCAATTTGAAGGAGTAATTTTCCAATTATATATGCCAGCTATCACTAATATAGTAGTCTTAGCAAAAGTGAAAACTGCACGGCTAAGCAATAGCAAACATGAGGATGTAACCTACCTTAGTGTCAAGCATGATTGCAATCACATTGTCCTTGTTTAGAGCATTATATTCCTTAACCAGATCGACAACTTTCTGATGAGAAGCATGGTCTCCATGGGACATGTTGAGTCTAGCAACATTCATTCCAGCCTCAGCCAACTTCCATATCATTTCCCGAGTGTTGGTGGATGGACCAATCGTGCAAACGATTTTTGTCTTGCGTGTAACTGTAGGCTTGGACCACATACCCACTGATGCATCACTACGCTGTGTCACTTCCCTAAGTTGGTCAATATGCTCTGCTATCTGAATCTGATCAATAAAAGTGCAGTTAGTAGCTGAAATTAATGACAGTTTCAGTGTCACAAGCATTAAGTTAATCCTAAATGAATGCACAGTATTTCTCGAATCATTTAATTTTTCTAAGCATAAATTACAAATCCAAGCAAAGGAGTATTATATTCATTTATTATACAAGAAGAATAACTGTTACATCAACATAATCTCATTTTATCTACACATTATATATATATATATATATTTATATATATATATGTGTGTGTGTGTATTTACACTCCATCACAAAAAATATCTTCCAATTATGACTTTTTTGGTCACCAAAATTCAACTTTGAGATATATATTTTTTATGTTTTAGATTCTAATACTTCAATCACCGCAATATTATTAGATAAATAATCAATAACTATTTTTGTAACTCCGTGCATTCAGTTTCTTGTATTCAATACAGTTTTCATCATTGAATTCACACTAATAATTAATATGAAATGCAAATTTTAATAATAAAACAGGATGTAAAAATTCACACGTGAAACATCCACCAAAATTAAAGCAAGTTTGACCAAAAAAATGTCAAACTGGACGTATCGGAGGGACTGAGGGAACAAACGGCAGCTTGTTTTTCAAAAGAGTTTCACAAACAAAATCAAAAACAGATAGCAAAAATAGCAATCCAATTGAAAAGGACGTACAGTGCTATAAAACAAATACTCCAATCAAACAGAATCTGAACGTATATACGTAAGAAGTGGAGGTGAAATAAGTGTTGTGATGAATTTAAAAGACCTTAGGGAGGACGTCTTCGGGAGAGACAGGAACGACTTGAGGTTCGGCACGGCTCTTGGCGGCGGTGATCGGAGGAGTCGTCCTGAAGCGAAGGGCGGGCGAGTGGGGGCTCTTAATACGTTCATTGATGCCGGTGGGGACGAGGCCGGAAGGTTTGAGCTTGTCGACCTGAGATCCAGAGCTGGCGCAGGCGAACGAGCTCTGGATCGACCTCACAGCCACTACTTGCGACATTGTTGAAGAAACAATGAAATTCTAGGGATTGAGTAAAAGGAAACGAGATCGTGTGTGTGTGTGTGTGTGTGTTTTGAGTGTGTGTTGGGGGCGGGGGATTATAAACTGCGAGAAGGGGGCAGATGGTGTGGTTGAAGAAATCGCCAACAAAGTTTGGCTGAAAGAGAGAAAAAGCCTCGTTCGTATCGAAAACTTAAAAAAGGAGGCTACGTATGTATGTATGCTCCTGCAGCTGTACTCTTCCGCTCTCTCTTCCTTTTTTCAAACCTCTTTTTTTTTTTAATTGTTTTTTCTTGTCCTTACTAATTCTACTTTAATTAAATTAACGATTTCTTACAACTTTGGCTTTAAATATAATGTACCGTTTTATTTACTTTGTTAATTAATTATTTATGAATTGCATAAAAGGGTAATCATTGTGTGGATTTGAATTATTGACCATAATCATGATCATGACCAGACCAAAGTTTTGTGCGTTTAATTATTCACATTATTGCAGTTTTATTTTATACATCTACATTAAAAAATTCTCGTATTTGAGGGCTCGGAGTCAAAAATAATATATATATATGTATAATAAAATGAGTTCGAGAGCATTAAGTAAAAAATAATAATAAATTAATTTAATTATATATTTTTAACTAACATTATTAAGTTATTACACTGTTGCAAAAAAAATATTAGTCACAAAAACATTAATAATTCATGTAATTATACAATAGAAAAAAAATCCCTCTCTCTGATCCCTGTTCCTTCCAAAAAAAAAATAGGAAGAAAAAAAATAGCAGTATATAGTATGTGCAAAACTAGCAATGTTTGTACTGTTGTATGCATGTTCATTCATAAATTGAAGCAATTGGTATATCTTGTTTATTTTATTTTACTTTTTACTTATATATGTGCATATATTTAGACTACTTGAAGAATAAGCAGCTTTACACGTAGGAGTATAAGTCCAAATAGCTCAAACCGACGACCGAACCGAATCAAACCAAGCCGATGAGTTTGGTTTGGTTTCGACCGACAACGGTTCGGTTACGGTTCGGAAAAAATAGCGAACCGCACGGTTCGATTCGGTTTGCGGTTTCAACATCTCAAACCGAACCGAACCGATATCTAATATATATGTATATTTTTATATAAACCCCTCATATTTTAATATTATATTAATATATACTCCTTTTAATTATATATATAATAGAATAATAATTAATTATATGCTAACTTAAATTTAATTCTATTATGATGAACTTATAAATTTTATTATTGTAAAGTTATATTGTGCTAACTATTATGTAAACAAACAATATAATTGAGTTATATTTCAATTTTTATTATAATCATAG
>JAOTQG010126212.1:0-10224 GCA_025631175.1 Iris virginica
GCATTGGGCGCTCCTAACACAACCGAAAGCCTAGGCTCTCATCAGATTTTGCCATCGTACGAGGGAAAAGGGTTCGGTATTTAGATATTATTTGTATCGATGATTTGGTTAATAATGACCGATTCGTTATGAAATTGAAACGGAAATTTGCGGATTGTACATTAGCCGGGTTCATTCATAATGCCTGAATGGGGGAAAAAGTTCGAATAAAATCGTCTCTCTATCAGTTGTAGTGATTTATCATTCATAGGATGCGTCTTAGCCCCCTGCTTGGTTTGCGTAAGCTCAATGCTTAGGGCAGGGTTATGGCTTGACTCCTTTTGAAAATAAAATGGTAGATTGGGTGCCATTCCTAAGAAAGATAAATAAGGTATAGGGAAAACTGGATGAGATCCATTTGAAAAGATTTCCATTGTGTTTTGTGCAGAATACAGTTTGATTTTGATTTTCCGTTCTCAAGTCACGTGAGGACTAGGGAATTCCTAACCATTTTCTTCTTAAACGATGAGGTCTTTGAAATACACCGGAGCCTTGAGTCAACCTCCCCCAAGAACTAGGTAGCAACAATCAGTCCCTCCATACTTTTCGAGATTGTTGGAGAGCTAAACTTCTTATAACACCAGGTTGCTGAATCACACTCATTTGATTTGCTTAAATCTACTCCTTAGGCTCATTTATGATCCCTTTTTCTGTGTCTTAAGTATTGACTTCAAAGTCACGTAAGTATTATCCTATTAGTCTCATTAATAGTCAACTTGCTTAATCCAGCTCACATCTTGCCAACTAAGTCACTATTGAAGAAGTGAACAAAGTCCATCCTTTAAACAACTCATGAAGATACTGAAGCTTAAGGAAGGACTGTGCATCGATCTGTTTAAAAAAACTTGCCGACGTAGCTGCTGAAAGACACCGTGCTTAAACAACTAGGCAGTTGCTGCATCGCTTCAGCTTAAGCAACCCGTCTTTTTCTCAAGCGTGCAAAGTTCAAATCTGATCGCAGCCACCCAATGCACAAAATCCAAATCCACTGGAGTATTAACGAGATAAAATTTTCGTTTCTCTCATCTCTTTACTCGCATTTTTACCCAGTGTGTTTTATTCAGTTTTGCTTCCTCTTTTAGCAAAACAATCACGAGATAGAGCATACCTATCCTAACTGACATTCTATTTGTAGTATGCTTCTTTCTCAAACGTGCAAGTCACCACCGGTTGTTCACCTATTCCATAGATTTACGGCTTATCAACTCAACATTAAATGCAAGCATTAATGACAAAGATTTTTGAAGATCCAGCCAAAGTCAAAATTTAATATTTGAGTAAAAAATATTCCAATGACACATTAATGACGTCTATAAATAAAAGTCTTGAAACTCAGAAGCAAGTTGAAGATATTCAAGTGAGAAGACTTACTTCCATTTTCAGGTAAATATTTCAGTCTTTATGAGTATACTAGATTAAAAATATTTTCCCTCAATCAAACACTTATACAATCAATTCTTGTACGTGTCTCCCAAATATTTATTATCCTTGAAGGCACATTGATTGTTAGCTTTACACCAAGTGAAATTTGTTCTAGATAGAGAACCCAATCACTCCATAAAATATCCATCCTAAGTTAGGCACTGATTGATTATACATGAGTCATTAGTGGTCATTAGTTTAGTTGCTTAAGTCTAAAATATTGAATTAAGCAAGACTGCTTGTTATAATAATTTAGTGCTCTAATCTAGTAGTAAAATTTACAAATTCTAGTCCAACATATAGTTATGAGAAAATTGTTAAAAATGGTCATAGACTATTCACCCCCTTCTAGTCTATTTCGGCCTTTTTGGAACTAACATAAGCAAGTGATATATGTTTAGGCAGTTAGATTAATCATACCCAACTCTCCTCTAAGCTTGGCAAAACGAGTGATATCAAGGACTTTTGTTAGAATATCAGTAAGTTGAAATTCAGTAGATATATATTTTTAAAAATGTTACTCTTTTTCGCGTGATCTTTGAGAAAATGGTATCTGATGTCAATATGTATAATTTTGAAGTAAATCACTAAATTTTGGGAGACAGAAGAAATAAGTGAGGTATTATCACAATAAATTGAACAATGCTTGACATTAATTCCATAGTCCACAAAACGGTTATTTCATCCACAATATTTGAGAGTAATAATTATCAGAGACTATATTCAACTCCAATAATTAAAGTAGACACCCATACTTATTTTGATTGTCCATAAAATAAGCCTATTTTCAAAATTTTGGGAAAAATATAAGTAGGTGGTTGAAACGGTAATATTTCCATTTCTTTATAAACTGAAATACAGTACACGCTTAATTTCAATTCTCCAAAACAGAGCATAGTGGGAAAAAAAAAAAACAACAACCACCGTGAGATCACGAAAATTATATGGAGTGATTAGGCACTTCGTGCCGTGCGATAATACATATAACAATTATAAATTATATATATTATTTTTATGTACGTTATTAATTATGTTATATACAAATTATGTTATGTTAGTATTTTATAACGTCCAGTAACTAGTCACTCCATATAACAATCGGTAAGATCATATGGATTATTATCTCTCCGATCACCAAAAGCGCTACCAAATCAAAATGTGATCTGATTTCATCGAATTACTTTTGATCATCCATCTCAGGTAATTTCTTACTCGCAATCCAACCCCTTCTTCATCCTGGTTTCAACAATATATAATGAGAAGAACAACAACAATTTTTTTTTGAATAATTTATAATCATCTTGATTACTAATTAGTATTTAAATTATGAAATTGCATCATTTTTTTGATGATTTAGGGAGGAAATTACGTGTCATTATTGCAAAATGACGTCACCGTCGCACCGGCATGCACGTTCGGGGTCGAGCCTTGGCTCCTCGGCGGCGCTGGGGAAGAAGCCGCAGAATGCGAAAGCGGCGGCGCAGAGGCTGGCGCAGGTGATGGCTCATTCCACCGACGATAGTGATGATGAGGACGATCTTTTGGAAATGTACACGCCGGCGGTCAGTTCTTCCGGCGGCGCCAGCATTGGCCTTTCTGCTGGCGGTCGCCCATTCAGACCTCCTCCTCCGATGGTAATTACTTGCAACATTCATCTATACACACATTCTAATGAATACACGTGTAATATTCGTAAATGAGTTTTAAAAATAAGTGCCCACTAATCTTCTGTTTTAGAAGTGTTTTAAAATGATTTCTCTCTAGCAAACGAGTATGCCACTATACTACTCTATACTACACCAGCCTTGAATTTTTGACCTTTTTTGGTCAAATTAATTAATTATTTTTTAATGTCAAGTTAAGAAAATATTATTGATAACTTGATAATCTTACAAGAATTGAAATTTTAAAGTAAAAACAAATTCAATATATGTTAAATAATTATTTTAATGGATAAATTAAGTTGACTTTTTAAAAAGCAATCATGACACTACTTTTGGGATAGAGATAGTAGTTTTTTGAAATTTTATACTTATTTTTTCTATGATTTGTACTAGAGTTATTACTTATTCTTTTTCTGTAATGCTGTAATGCGCGAGAAAACTATCATATTTTGAATGATAAAGAAAATAATTGAGCAAAAAATCAAATTTTTATAGCTTAATTTTTAAATGTTGACTTTTAGAATGAAACATCCTAATAGAATAATGAACTATTTGTCCATACCAGAGGGAGTATTCATTTTGATAATTTTTCATAATTTGGAGCTTAAAAGAAAAGAGCTGATAATTTTTCATATTTCTTAATTTTTGTTTGATAATTTGATTTTAAAATGCTTATGTAGCGGAAGATATGGGGAAGTTAAAATCTATCTTCGGCAGTTACTTGAACTCATTGTTACTAAGCAGAACTTACAATAGGGGTAGTTTAGGCAAGTTAAAGAAAACTTCATTTTGTTTAGTGTGTTCCCTTTTCTACCCTTGTAATTTGAGAGAGTGAAAGTATAACTGATGGGAGTGAATAAGAGTAAATAATGATTGTTAAAAGGGTAAAATTGGTATTTAAAGAAAAGGCTTTAAAGAAAAGTCTCCCCTTTTATAATAGTCAGATAAAAATGTTTTCATAGAATTTCATACTAATTCAAACATGACACCCACTAGGAGGGGAGGGAGGACTAATATATTGAACAATATAATTACTCTTACTGTTTTTGGAAAGAATACATGTCAAACATTGTTTTTCCCACTTCACAATCTATGTGACAGTGCACATGAGAGGCTATTATTTTGTAGCCTTACAACTAAGTGATGGTCAACTCTAACCGACTATCACGTGAATTTAGGATGAAAAGTTGAGATAGGATATTGGAATATCCTAATCTCGCACTAGTTTGTTGGATACTTTGGTAAAAGTAAATGCTACCTAATCTAGTGTTTGCTCTTCAAGAAAATGCTGGGAACAAAAACTTGGATATAAAATGCCAGTTTAGCTGCTTTATCTGCAGTTTCTGGACTTAAACTCAAATTTGGGCCTGTAAGACCCCAAGATCATATGTCTTAAACGGATATGATTTAGTTACCAAGACTGCCAATGTGGCCTTGACCCAGATTCTTGTAGTGGATGGCTAATATTTAGTTACTTCTTAGTTACTCGATCTCTATTACCCTCCAACACTACTAACATGGTATAAACCAACCGAAGGACACAAAACGTGAGTTATGCTTTGTGATGGATATAGTATACGAAATTTACTTGTGGTAAAGTGATCACTAGCATTTTAGGAGGAGGAAATATGGATCGAGCTGTCACTTAGATGAAGCCATTCTTCCTTTGCTATGGCTTTCCCTTGATTAATACTGCTCATTAAAGACAGTAGTTTCCATACTATATGACACCAGTAATTATCTGGTAAATCTTAACTGATTCTTGAGAGCTTTGATCTGGTGCAGAACTCATTGACAGTATCTACAAGTCCTGTCAGGAATCGAGAATTTAACCAATCACCATTGTGAAATTCTCTATTGCTTTCAGAAATGCTTATAGATTCAATGGCAGTCAAGGATTTAATTGTATGTCGCGTGTAGTATCTCTCATTTGTTTCTGACGCAGTACATGAAGCTCAAAACTTCTTCCTGGCAACCTGGTGAATGTAGTGTAATCTATATTGCCAAGTCATATATCGGGTTTTGTTTTATGTAGTTAGTAATGTTTCACATTTGAGTACAATTAGATTATTCTCTATTTTTCTTGGATTTTCCAGTGGTAAGGAAGTAGAATGTCAGATGTTTGAACTGGGTACTGATTCCTGTGGTTCGTTCGTGCATGGGTTATGATATAAAGACACACTTTTTCAATATTCAAGTTTAGGAATGCTGACAACGAGGTGCGGTCTAGTGGTAAGACGCCTCCTCTGTTTCCAATAGGTTACGGGTTCGAGTCACGTTGGGGGTAAGTGGGGAACCACTATCAATCCTCATTAAAAAAAAAGGTTTAGGAATGCTGCATTGAGATTGTTAGAATAATCTCTCCATGTTATGTTGGAAGCGAAAATCCTGGTTTTTCTGTTAGCTTGATCTTTTTGTGCGATATGGAATGTAGGATTTCTTAGTTCTGTTATATGCTAATTTCTTAATCTTCTATTCTTTGTTTTTTTTTTCTTTTTTATCAGTCAGTTCGTACCTCTGTAGAACAAGTTCCGACTGTGTGTTCAGCTCTTAATGCCCGAACATCTCAATCTGTCAGCAATGCTGAACAACAGCCACCATCTGCTCGTTCCCCATTTAGTGGTCGCTCATCTCAGCTCACCAATACTGTGGAACAAGTTCAGCCTCCATCAGCTCGTTCTTCATTCACCAGTCGCTCTTCTCATCTAACCAACTCTGTGGAACAAGTTCAGCCTCCATCTGCTCGTTCCCCATTAACTGGCCGTTCATCTCAATTCACCAACTCCTTGGACAATGTTCAACCGTTATCTGCCCGTTCTAATGCAGCTATGAGGTCATCTCCATCTTCCAACTCCCTGGACCAGCCTCCTTCTGCTCGTTCCAACTCAGCTGGCCGTCCAAGTTTGGGAATCAAGACAGTTCCAATGGTACCTCCCAGTGTACCTCTGGTGCTTAAGCCAACCACTTCCGGACTTTCGGGAGAGGCTCAGCCTGATAGTCGGAAAAGGTATTTCTAAGCTTATGATTCTTGAGCTTCAGTTTCCATATATACTCTCTTATAGTTAATTTTTATTTCCATATCCTGTTAATCTTCATTTTCTGATTCCCTTTTTCCCAACCCAGCTCGAGTCTCCAAGTAATCTCCCTTCACATATGTTTGTTTAACCTATAAAATATTCACAGAGATACCTTCAAAATTCGAAGGAGTAAGTTGAAGGTATAACAAAACATATCCCATCATGAACTAGAACTCCGTCACATCCATTTGGAGAGTCCTTTTCCAATGCGTCAAACAGTATTAGGAAGTGGTTACCATTAAAAAAAATCACCGTTTCTTTTTTTATATTACCAACAAAAGAATGGCGCAGCTAACAAAAGGAAAGCCTGAAGCTAAAAAAGTAAACGCTTCAATCCGAATGTATCTCTGAGAAAAGAAACTCCTGGAAGGCACTCTTGCAGAAGCACAGAGGAAGCCAAGAAAGCAACTTTATCCCAAATAAGATCCTAGAGAAAGCCTGAACCCGCACAATCATAGAGCTTCTCTTAGTGGAGGATTCCCAATGTTGATCATTTTCACTTTCAGATTATTAATAAGTGCCATAAGGGCACATCTAAACATACACTGTAGCACAACAAATCCGTCCTATCATGAGTAATTTTTTTTTTGTGCCACCTTGCTCGCTGATGTAAGCATTTTCAGCTACTTCAGTGTTTCAATTTGAAGCTGTTAAAGGTCTATTGTTGGCCATTTTACATTAGTTCATTGCACCTTGTATAAGGTTGCATAAATCAGAATTAGATAAATCATATTCATTGGATCGATAAGCAGGATGTCCTTAGATATGGGAACATTCAACTATAGAGAATCTGGAAATCAGCGTTCTGCTTCTGCTCTACAAGATGAGGTACAGCCACTTTTATTGGATCTCTCTCTCTCTCTTTCTATTCATATATAAATATATGTATATATATATTTATGTGTGTGTATATATATATATATGTTGGGGCTATCATTAATAGTTGTAATTTCTACTCAACAGCTTGATATGCTACAGGAAGAAAATGAGAGTTTACTTGAAAAGGTGATGACTCTGAACTTTATAGTTCTCATCTCATGTGGTTGTGTGACTCCATATTTCTAGTGTCGTTCTCTAGTCTAACCAGCTCTCAACCGCCGCCACCTATAGTGAGGACATAAAGATAAGGTCCCTAATTGGATAGTGTTCCTTATTTATCTGTTAATTTGTTGCATACCAAACAGCCGGGCTTTCGGCTGATTTCTAATACAACCTTGCACCAATCATGGCTACCAAAATGTCTGTACAACTTGAGTACTTTGACTATCAATTTATGCTTGGGAAGCACTGGGTATTGGTAGGAAACGACAATCAGTATCCAGATGTTATGACAAAACTGTGCTGACATCTTTTACCTGCCAGAGGAGATTGCCCTTACCTAACCATCCAATATTAAATCATGTCCTTGTGCCTGGGCCTGAAATGACCTACTCCAGTGATATGGGTTATCATACATCTTTTGCACTATAGTCTAATATGTGCCTTTCAGCTTCGACTTGCAGAGGAGAGGTGTGAAGAGGCTGAGGTGAGAGCTAGGCAGCTTGAGAAGCAGGTAATATTGTACTTGAGATATTGAGCAAAACATTTGTATTTTGTGAGTGTTACATGTGACGCTTTCTGATTATTCATCAAATATTCAGAACCCTGTTTATGTGGATGTCGGTGCTGAGCATGGATCATTAATGTCAAACATATGTGATCTATTTCACATCTGCTATCATAATTCTTAATTCTTGTAAAGATATGATCCATAACTCCATCATGTTTACTGCAAGGGTGGATGAAAAGTAGTTTTCGGACAAAAAGGACTTTCTCATGATGGTTAACTTTGTTCTGTTTTTTCCGTTCTATATTTCCCAACTGTGTGAACGACTTTTGTGATTGAGATATGGAAAAGAGATACGACATATATGTCATATGCACAACTTAATCAAAGTTGACACGTATTTTGGGGTGCTCAGTAGCTTTTTTAGTCATTGTGCTCTCTGTTCAGTCACTATAGCCATGGGTGAGTAACCAAAACATCAGTGTACATCGCTGCACTCGAACTCGACACTGTTATCACCACTAAACATGACTGACCAAAGTTCCCCGATCTTCAGGTATTCACCCAAACTAGATAGTTATCAGCTGATCTAGCTTGATCTTGCATTCATACCATTACTAGTACTCTTGGTATGCAGAATGGACCAAAATATCCTTCACAACAGTATGTGCCTTGGTTGGTGGTGCGTTCACCCATCCATGCAAGCTGAAAATTTCATATTAATGTGCTATGGCCAGATCAACCTCAAAACGCTCTCTTGCAAAATGTGAACACCATTTAATGGACTGACTACATCCACCTTCATGCCATTTTTCATAATAGGAAGATCATAACCCATCATGTGTCAAGAGTTAAACCATTTTTGCTGATTAAAAAGCATTTTATCAAACTTCAGATGAATTAGTTTCCTAGAGTCTAGATTTATGATTTTGCATTTCCCATATGCTCTTCCACAACTTTTCCCTAAAACCTTTGCAACCCTTTCATAGAGGCATCCTTACCATCTTCAATGGTTGCATCACTTACACTCCAGTAAAAGTGCGAAGATAAATGACGAGAGGATGAAGCCAAATTTTGGGCCAAAAATGCAACTTTGGTGACAGATGATATGTATAATGTTTACAGAATAAGTGAAAACTTGTTCTCCTTCATTGAGAAATACTCTAGCATCCTTCCTACTAGACACAGACTTGGGACTTTCTAGAGGAATCTCAAAAACAATTTATAGTGGCAGCCTTACTTTGCCATATAGGAGCACTGATGGGAAAATGTCATGCACTTGTATGTACGCAGATTAAAATCATTTTTGTATAAGTTAGTTTATACACAGTTCATGTTAAAAATACAATGTTGGTGTGTTCTCTTTTGGAGCCATATTTGGAGAGGGGAACTTTATTCCATTAAATTAGTGGGGTTCGATCCAAATTTGATTTAACTGGGAGACATGGGAGTATGAAGAAGGAAAGAGACATGGGAGAAAATAAGGGGACGGATGGTAGAGGAGCAAGAGCAGAATAGGGATTTGAAGAGCTTACATCGCCAGGAAGGTTTGGCCCCATGACATGGTCTTCACCACCAGGCTGATCCATTTCTTCCTCTTCATCCCAAACACAGCCAATCTTTTTTTTCCAATTATTTAGGGTTCTATTTTTATGCCATATGTTGATATGTTGAGAATTCCATTTCAAGACATCAATATCGAAGTAACTTATTTTCCCTTTATGGAGTGATACTCTTGAAAGATAATAAATATATTCTGTTTGCTGTTAGGTTGCTAATCTTGGAGAAGGTGTGTCTTTAGAGGCACGACTTTTAAGCAGGCAAGAGTCAAGATCTTACTACATAGTGTAGCTTTTGTTGTGCAATTGATTTGTAAGGTACTTTCTCATGTTGGATTTGTCTTCAGGAAGGAGGCAGCACTACAGCAAAGGGAGGTGTGTAAGAAAGAAAATTGCTGCATTTCTTAAATATGATTGGTTCTGTTTGATATAAGGTTATGATCATAATGTTCAAGTGTTACTTTACGCATGCTTGGAGTGGTAGGTTTTTGGGGGGATTCATGAAGATTCTCTAGCTGTAGTACTATAATGCTCGACTCACGATAATTCACTTGGAATAACCTCCAAGATGGCCGTAACCAGATACATTTTAACTGCACTTATGAAAAAAAAAAAGGCCAATATAGAAGGGACAAAACTCTCATTTGATGTACTAATATAGAGTTGTATCGGAAAGTAATCTCATTTGATGTACTAATATAGAGAAGTTGTATCGGAAAGTAAAATTTTGTTAGGAATAATGGGTCCATGTTGTATAGCATTTGTATTCTAGGGTGCTTAGTGTAACATATATAAATGTGGTAGAAATAGAGTTGTAAGTCTCCTATGTTAATTGTGATTTAGGAGAGTGTTGTGGTGGGTGCTAGAGAAGAAAAACACGCTAAAGAAATATGTAGATGTCATAAAGGATATGTATG
>JAOTQG010126223.1:0-10223 GCA_025631175.1 Iris virginica
TTTCTTTTAGTTTAACGTTGTTTTCCTTCCGTTATGATGTTCTTGGAGTTCTTTACAAACGTGAGGGAAATATTTTTCTCTTCTAATTCTTTTTCTGTTTTTTTTAGATCTGGAGTGCTTGGAGTTCTTGACATATAGCTTTGAGCTTGACAGTAAAATTAACTTGATTTTACCTCTTTTTTAACCGTAGTAGTAACATTGATTGTAATGTGCAGAGCTATGTTTGATTTGTGTTTTGGCAAAAATCTTGGTAGTGAAATGTGTACTGAGATGTTATATGTACAGTAAAAATCAGATTGCATTCCATCCCACATCTCCAAGTTCCTGGCTTTGATATGTGTGCTTTTTGAGAATTGTGCCATTTGTTACTATTCTAGATGTCCCATCCGTGAACAGGGAGACTGCTCTAAATTATAAGATAGATTATATTGATGGTCTTGTGGTATATACGTATATGCTATATATATACCATCTATATATGTACAGGAATAATGTCTTATAGCAGTTGGATGTATAGGAAACCTGGAGAAAAAAATCCACTCTTTAGAAGAACGAAAGGGGTAGAGGAGTTTTTCTTTATGCAGCTTTGATTCTAACCAAGCTCAAACTAGTAAGAAGACGGAAAAATGGCCTTCACCTCTAGCAAAGGAATTTTGTGTAAGTTCATCATCTATTTCGGTTAAATTGTTAGTGTGAAGAACAACTCAACTGAATGATTGAGATTTTGATTTTTGGTTAAATTGTTGAAGCCCTGCATATATAAAACTTTCATTTGAGATAAATCAAGTAATGAGCTATGTTACTGTATGAGTCTACACTATGAATTTATTGTTACTCGTCTCTTGCTCCCTGCTATTTGTTGAAGCCCTGCATATATCATGATGGTGGAATTGGGCACACCTTTTCATTGGTTTAATTAAATTGAGTTAAACACCATTATTACTCGTAGCTGATTTCAGTTCTCTTTCTCAGCTTCTTGCTTCCTCCCCTTTTCATATTTGCTTTCACTTGCATCATCTTTTGCTTTGTTCTGTTCATACCATGATATGAGAATCTGATATACACGTTTCTCATTTTCCCCTAATGCTAATTGTGTTTGAGGTTGTTATTCTGTTACCTTACGTTTGTTGCTACACCAATGGTGTAATATTAGGATTATATTAAACTCTGCAAGTTCTGCGTGCGTTTTCATTTTATAACTGAATCTCAAGTTCTCTGCATGTGTCTTTTCTTGCAACTTTCATCTGGTCGTTGTTTTGCTTGCTGTATATTTCCAGTTGAGAACCCAACATCCTTTCTTTGGCATGGTCTCGGAATAACAGTTTAATCATGTCATTGCAGGAAATTCTCGAAAGTCGTGAGAAAGCCAAGCAGCATATATGGTCTTTCGGGACGCCCGAAGAAGTTGCGTCTAATTGGAAAGAATTTTTTGGACATTTGGATGATGAAGTAAGTTCCTTTTTGTTGAACTTTCTTTAGTTTATGCACACCAGTTCGTTCAGATTTCAGTGTGGGAGAGCTAAATTTTCGAGCAAGATATTGATATTATTCCGGGTACTATTCTCATCCCTCGGCACTTTGGTACAAGTACAACCAAGGTAGTCAAAATCGCGATTTAAATCGCAAAATCGTACGATTTTAGGGTTGGAAATCTTGTTAAATCAGTGTTTGATCGCAACTGGGGCAAAATTGCTGAAATTACGGTGGAATCGTATGAAATCGCTAGAATCGTGCGATTCTATACGATTCAAGTGATTTTGATTCGGGTCATTAAATTGGGTAAAATTCTTGGAGATCGGGTCGGGTCCGGTCAGATCGGGCCAGATCTGGTAATGTTGGCAAGCTCATATCTCTTCGGGCAATGATTTGACTGTTGGAAAAATGGATGTTAACTGTTAACCCATTTTAGGGCCATTTTAAAAGTAGGTCCCACTACTCCGATTGAGTGGGTTCGAGAGAATCAGAGTACTCCAATGTGGGGGCTAGAACTTGGAAGGTCAAATGACTAAAATGCTCGAGAGGGTGAATGTCAAAATTAACCGTGAAAATGGTTCGTTGAAGTGGGTTTGTGGGAGTTATCCCACATTGAGAGGAAAACAAATGTGAATGGTGTCTATAAGCATTTGTGTTGGATCTAAGGGCATGCCCTTAGGGGCATCCAAGTTTTATAGAGGGTGAGGACCTACTTACACGCGTGCGCCGCTGCCATCCGGCCGGCTCGGTTCGATCGCGTGTGCGTGTATGCGAATTGGTCAATAATCTTTTGATCTAATTTCGTAGAAGAATGTTTACAGAATTCAAGTAGCAAACAATTACAAATCAATTTTAATTATGTAATTGTTGCTCTTTAAATCTGGGCATTAATACTGAATAAATGCTCCTAATTAAACCTGTATAATGGTCATTATTTGCAGAGTTAATGTAGAGCTGAAAATCAGTATATAAAGGGGCTAGAGACAGCCTTGGAACACACACGATTTGATACTCCTCATCTTGATTTCTCTCTCGAAAATTCTCTCTTCCCTTGTTTCGTTTCTTGTTGTTCGAACACGTCCGGTAAGTGCTTCGCCGGAGTGGTTGCGAAGGAGTCCTGGGAGGCGGTTCTGTCCATTTAATCCGAAAGCACCGGAGGGCGAATACGCTTTAAGGAAATCGTAACTATTACGAGATCCTTCGGTAACGTTTATCGAATTTTATATTTGTACGATTTCCTTTTATGTGTTTAATTTCCTCTAATTATTGTACTAACTTTGCTAATATTGACACAGGGAGGGGAGGGAAAGAGAGGGTGTACCTGTAGATAGCTGCGGTGGTAGTGTGGCATGTATATAGTGTGTGGAGCAAAGTTAGATTTGTTCAATTAGGGCAGTATATAAATTAACCAATTTTACACTTACGCCCCTTATTTATTTAACTTTTAACAGTTATGCAATTATATTTTAAGGTGTTATAAATTAATCTTAAGTTTAGTTAACTTCTAACTGGTTTAATAGTTAGTGATGTATTATGTGTTATAAAATTTGTGTTGGTATACGTTCTATATGTTATAGTTATTAATTTTAGAAAATTTGTAGAATCTTACGATTTTACGATTCCGATCTTACCCTCCCCCCTCCGATCTTACTTAAGATCCCGAATTTGACTACCTTGGCTACAACTTAAGTTATTGACATCTTCTTTGAATGTTAACCATATAGAGGTTATAGCTACCATCTTTGGATGAATGAATTGTTCATTCACATGTCTTTTAGATTAATGTATTAAGCACGAAATGAAAGTTTATGGAAGCAATTCATGTTGAAACCTCTCTATTAAGGGTATTAGGCTTACTTGAAATGTGTGTTATATTGCTATTGTCATTTGTGTGTGATAGGTGGTGTTTTTGGCTTACATGTCGACTTCTGCCAGAGGAGCTTTCAGAGGTGTTCCATGGGGGGATTTACAGACGTTCTTTGCTGCATTAGTTTGTCTGATGTTGTTTATATCATCTATTTTAATTTTTATTCTCTTTGTTTTTGCTTTTGATGGACTGCTCTTCCGTCCTATGTATATTTCTCTTTACTCTTTTTTTCTATTTAATATATTCTCCTTTTTTCATTTTAAAAAAATCGATGTTGCTCTAGTTGGCTCCTAGCCCTCTAATTCCACTTACTCGTTGGCTCTAACTTGTACATGTAATGCTACAGCTAATTATATTTATTTTCTCCTTTTGATCTCCTACTCTCATTCTCTTTTTTTATGTTATTTAGTGACAGTTGCTCTTTTTCGATTCCAGATTTGGAATAGAAAATTATGCAAAGGGTGTTCTGATTGTACTTGTTGCGGGAAACGGGCTTCGTTTCCACAATTGAAAGAAGAGGTATATCTCCATTTATTGTTCCTGTTATTTTCATACTAATTTGACCAAGTTTCTCTTGACTTGTTAGTTTTATTATTTGTTAATTAGGCTTTTAAATAAGTCATCGAGTGCGAAAAATTATATTCGAAGGAGTAGTTATACCTGAAAGGAGGTGTGTTTTAACCGGCTGCAATTGCTTTGTTTATTTGTTCTGACTTTACAATGTGGTTCGTAATATTTTACTTTTTGTGTTGATATTGTCCACATAATTGGAATAACCCTCTTCTATACAACTTTCCAATTATTAAAAGGATAGATATCTCGAATCTAGAATCTCACAATGAGCTGCATAAGTAATTACGTGTAATTTATAACTTTTTCTTTCCTTCTTAAATGTTTCTTTTGTGGCCCTGCTCTTTATTTCTCCATAGAAGCTTTATGTTACACTTGTTTTGATCCATATTTACCGTCCATAATGGTAGCTATAACCTTTATATGGTAGCTGTAATGTTATAAGAGATGATATGGAAATCTCTTTTTAAATTCATGGTGAATAAAAACGATTATGTACCCCCTCCGTTCCACAATAATCACATTTTAGGATGGAGCACAAAAACCAAGATTTGCTCAAATATCTTCTAATATTCCACTTTTGTCCTTCAGTTAATCCTTACGGTTAAAAGTCTCTTCAAATTCTTCCTTCATTAATGGTTTGAGAGTAAAGGGTAATTTTGAAAAAGTATAAATTTGTAAAAGGACAACTATTTTGAAACAACTTTTAACTTCTAAAAAGTCCACTATTGTGAACCGGAGGGAGTACTTGCTTTTGTACTTCTAAGAAGATGCAATTGTGTTTGAGAGTGTTCTGTTATGGGAATCTATTCACGGGCAGTTATGGCATTTCTCTTACCCTCCATGTGGATTATATGACCAGTGGAGTGGCACAATATCTGTCTCTTTGGTTCTGCGGGGGCTTGCATTTATTTCAGCTAGTATTCTTGGTGCACAACTTGTCCTGCTACTCAGTTTGTGAAGCATTTCATTGTTTGTTGATTTACTTCCTAATGAGCCAGCAGTGTCACATACACATACAGTTTTATACCTCTCCCTAACATACAGTCTCTTGGATGAGTTTGATACTTCACAAGAATAGTTGGTCTACAACCTTAACCTTTAGAGCACTTGCAAAAGCAGCTTTTTCTGTAAAGTTCTTCTCACTTACCAGGTTATAATGTATGTACTGATTTTTGTGGGAAGGGTGACTTTGGGTGGTTCATCACTTGTCTTCCCAGCACAAGGCTTCTGTCTCGAGTCTTTACGGTATAAATGGTTGGTCGTCTACTTGGAATTTCATTTCTTAATTGATAGAAAAATAAGGTGGAAGATGATAAAATTGCTTTCAATTCTAGTCTCCTTGTAACTCAACTGAAGGAAATCTGACACTTAAAACCTAATTCTAACCCCATAATAATGGAGGTTCTAGCATATAATCACAGTTTCTTATGCTGGATGAGTATGACAATGTGTATTTGTCAAATTCACGTGTCCTCTTATGTTTAATGTTTTCGCATGGGTGAAGCACATGGAAAGCCCCAATAGTAACGGGGTTAGATATTTGGTTCAAAGTGATAGACAACTTTTTTGTATTTTGGTTTTCATAGAGAAAACGATGTGAAATGGTAAATGTGAGTCATCTGAAAGTATAATGGATGGAAATGACGTTAGCCTCGTTTTCTCACTTTCATACTTTCCCATGTATAGCTCATTTATCCATTTCTCTTTTGGTGATTTTAGGTTTTACAACACTCTTATAAAAACTTCTTATGCTTTCTCAAAAAGAAGCATTCCTAAAAGCATGAAAATTATCATGAAACACATTCCATACCCTTTTGCCTGCCATTTCCAGTGACTAGGGTACATAATAGATGGTTAAATGGAGTAAATTTAGTTTGGAGTACATGCTGAAAGATAAGTAGGTGATTGTTGCCATCTCAATGCTGCCAGTGTCATTGTTGATCTATGCACATGGCCACCTTAATACCTTACAAGTAACCACTGCAGCTACTGATTAACATTGTGTGTACCAGGTTTACTTTCACATTTTCAATAGTATCAATGATTCTTCAATTAATGTATGCATGCCTAATATTGTTTTATCACTTTATGTCCATTTTTTTTTTATAGTAACTCTGCTGGCCATAAGCTGAATATTTCATTGTTGAAAATATGTTAACTGGAAGGAAATGGTACCACATCAGGATTGAAGCAGTTAGGAATGGAGTTCACTGTGGGTTTTCAAGCATGTAAGTTACTCAAAAGATTTAGTCCTGTATTTATGTTTCCGTACAAATAGCTCCTAGTGTTTGTCATTGGCTGATGGGAGAGAAAAAGCAAAAAGTGATATCATATTATTATTATTATGATATATTAAATTCCCAATCCAAGCCTTTAATCATTTCTTCCATTATCCAAGAAAAAAAGGAAAAAGAAAAAAACACGGGCCCTCCATGTGCTTACTTTTGCATTGCATGACCACCTTCGTAGGCCTGTAGGTGAGCCGAGTTAGCTCGTGAACTCAACTCCTAAGATACAGCTGAGCTGAGCTGAATAGCACTCTTCGACTCGAATATTTTGGCGAGCTAAATTGAGCTTGGGGGTGCTCGGCTCGACTCCTTGCGATCTGGGCTCGTGTGCGTCTCGTGTCGAGTCAACTCAACTAGACTCGATATTTGGTACTATAACTTAATGAAAAGAATGTTGTACCCTCTAATTCTCCATTTTCTTTTCAATTCACGTTCACTGTTAATTAATTCTTTCACTTACATGGCTACATCCCCAGAGAAAGGCCACTTTTCATTTCAAAAATTACATAGCTAATCAGCCGCCTGCTTCCCTTCAGCTTTCTCCCTCTGCATGTGAACCGGAGAAGCCAACGTCTCAATTGCTGCTTGAGCCTTGGCGCGTAAATCTCGAACATTTGTTTCCGTCGTCGACAGCCGACCTTCAAACGTATCAAATCTGGCAGCAAAGGTCGTCTTTATATTCGCTACAGACTCCATCAACTTGCGAATCACATTATCGCTAATCTTCGATGTCGAGGACATGATGAAAACACCAATGATACCCGGTGATATCCTTCGCAACACTTAGAGAGGCTGCAATCTCCGGAGAAAGGGATGAGAAAAGAGTTTTTAGGCAGCGCTAATACTGTTATCATAATCCCAAAATAAGGGTATTCCTTTAATACTTAGGTCCCAAGTCCAAAATATAAATGGAAAACATAAAAGGAAATAAGGAGAATAACAAATGTCCTAATACGAGCAAGTAAATCAGCGCACAAAATCTTCCAAACGTTTAGGATTCCTTTTCGTCCGAGAACTTTTACGAACCACCTCTTCCATCTCGGTTTCCTGCCGTGGTTGTGGAACCGTATCAATGTGTCACTTTTTCAAGTTGAAAACTCAACATAAAAATCTTATCAAATTAAACTTTCTAAAATGTGTACTTTCATGTTTTAGATTCTAATATTCTAGTTATTTTAAGAATAATAAGTAATTTATCAAAAATATATTTTTGTAAAATTTAAATTTTTTATAAATATTTAGTCAACGGTTAATTAAGTTGACCAGAATGAGTTGAAAAAGGGCATCTCATCTTTGGATGGACGGAGGGAGTATAAGTTTTGGTTGATTAAGAGGTACTTCCTCAATCCCCTTGCAAGAAAATCTCGTTTTGGCTATTTTTGGTGATTTGAATTTTGACCAAATATTTGTCTGAATTCAATTGCTGCGGTTTTATAGTAGTTGGGACTTTATAATTTAAAACATTATAAATGTACGTAAAACCGTAATTTTATACTCCTTTTGTCCCCCCCCTTTTTTTTTGTAAAGTAATATTATAATTTGATATACATTGCTTTAGATTCCAAAAAAAATATTTGTGGATAAATATTAAGTAAACTATCATTAACAACTTTTACATATTCAAAATAATAAGTAAATTTTTGGTCAAATGTAATTCAGTTGACCCAAAGATAGTGGAATGGAGAAGATTGGTATTTTTTGGATGGATTAGTTGTTATGGATAGTTTACAATTTCTTTACAATAGTTGAAATCTTGTAATTTAAGACATAATAAATGTATGTAAATTGGTAGTTCTATATATATTATCTTCTGCAACTTTTGTAATCTTGTGAAGACAAACAAATCTGTAAAAAGATTTCAAACTTGATCAAGTACACTGGAGACTGGACAAGCAAATCTTACCATGCATGTAAACTTTTAGTTACTGTGACTACTTTTTATTGTGAGAATAGAGAGAAGGAAAAGGGAGATGACTGTCTTAGTTGAACCTCTTATTGGGTAAATATTATGGAGGATCAATTGCAGAAGACTACTGAATCGTTGCTAAAACATTTATTGCAATTAGTGTTACTGTGTTAGTTTGACAGTGTTTAAAGATGAAATTGAGGAGTAGGTATGGATACACTTTAATCCTTTCATGCCTTTTCCTATTCGACTATGAGATGTATTTTTTGGAGGGTTTGAGTCTTTCTCTACTTCAGATGTGCAAAAAAATTGCTGGCTCATACCTTTGCCAAATGGTTCGTTATCTCGAGGACGAATAAGTTTGGATGGAGAAGGTCCTTGCCAACTTTGAGTTGCTTGCCTTTGCATATGTCTCAAAGTTTTTCATGTATGTGTGCTCAGTTTTTTTCTTACAAATATTTGGTTTTAAAAAAACAAAATTTAGTAATTAGTATCACATGGATAGATTTAGAGTTCATTGTCATTTTGAAAACGAACATCATGCGAAGGTATCTTCAAATATTAGAATAGATTGATTTGTTGTTGTGGGTAAGATAGGAAGCAAAAAATGTTTTGAAAACCCTGTGTGTGTGTGTGTGTGTGTGTTTGTGTGCACGCACGCTATGTGGGAAGTCATTAGAGAATGGAAAGGAATCAAGTTGCTCGTGCTTGCCACAAAATTGAAAAGTGTTGGGGACTCAATACAAGGATTTTGGACTTCCAAGATTGAGTAAATGAAGTTGAAAGCTAAAGATTTTTATCTTTTTATATTGAATTTGATTATAAATGGAGAGCCGATTTGTGGCAATTGGGCGAGGTTTAGTCTCCAACACTGAAAGGAAAGTTAAAAAGAATTCAACATCATTAGAAAACCGAATCGTATTCGAGCACATTTCATGTTGTACATACATTACAGCTGTCCATTCATTCATTTTCTTGCTGCCTCAGTTTTTTGCTTAGTTGTGGTGTTCAAAATGGGCTTTCAACGCCGATAGTAAAAAAAAGAACAACAAAAAAAAGGCGGCCACTGCAATGTGAGAATAAGAGAGGCATCCGGAAGACAGAGCAGATAGGGAGTTTATTTGGTTGGTGGGTTATCAAGGGATAAGTGAGTCTGAAGTAGTTGCAGGGAACTACAATCAGAATAAAACAATAGGAAGGGAATGACGAGAATATATTTTATTAATTTTATTGTTGTTGTTGTTGTTGTTGTTATTATTATTATTATTATTATTATTATTATTATTATTATTATTATCATTATTGTTGTTGTTGCTACTTTTATTTTTGTTGTATAAACACCATAACACACAATTTCTGTTGATTTGCATCACTGCCATTAGCCAAAGGTCCTTCTTTGACCCTACCTATTACTTTGGGACTTAACTGGAGACCTCAAGTAAGATTTGAAATTTTGAAGTCATACTTGATGGCACCAATTTGGATTTTGGCCCCAAAAAAATGGTTTAAGGTTTATAATTCCTAGCAGGTGGGGATCTATCACAGGTTGTCAACACATCCCGAATGTACGACATCTGTTCTGTCGTAATTTGGCATTCTGGAGTCACAATGCGTTCTATGTCAAAATAGAGAAGTAAGACTTTTGTGGAAGTAGTGCCTTGTGTTGAAAATTGATATACAAAGACCATTGGTGGTTCACTTGTTAGTTGTTACGTCATTTAATTGGGATGTTAATGTTGATCATTAACTGCATTACCATCATTTGCTAAGGTTCATGTCTGAGGATTCATATATAATTTCTTTAGAGAACTTATCACCTTATTGGCTTCTGAAAAGTTAATTAACTATATATAGTGTCCTAGATATGCTTGTTAACTGTGCATATTCCTCAGAAAATTTATTTGAATAGTCAGTAACAGAATTGTTAATTCTAATAGAGAGATTAAATTTCAGGCCCTCTGTGACCCCAAACATCCCCTTCGAGCTACGTATAGAATGAGCATATATGTGGAAGGCTGTTGGGGCTTCGGTTTGACAAGAAACTGGTGATTTATATATTGCAGATGCATATCTCGGATTGTTGAAAGTCGGGCCTGAAGGTGGATTGGCAACGCCT
>JAOTQG010126245.1:0-10222 GCA_025631175.1 Iris virginica
AGAAACATGCATATAACTTGATTTAAGTGTTTGGTTTAAGGTATTAGATCATCAAATGCAAAATCTTTCATTCATCATGACCATGCATTAATGCTTATTTTATGATGAAGCTTAATTAGTGAAGAGTATGTTTGTAGTTTTGAACAGTCACCTTACAGAACTCATCTGAATATTTCTTGGCTGCCAAATTAATCGCAGATCAAAAAAACGTTGATACGTATCATCCATCAATTGAACCCATCAACTATAATATATATGCTCTGCTAATTAATCTTCTAACCTGATCCATGACTTGAAGATCAATGGTACCTATTTCGAAAGATTGTGGATGCCTAGTTCGTGTTGAAAGAGAACTATATAGCTAGGGTTGTTTGTCGGAACTAGGGTTGTAAGCGTATTTGTCATTTACTATTTATTTACATGATGATCGATTATATATAGTTAGTTATATACTAATAATTTTACACGTGCATTGCATGTGCTGTGTGTCCCTTTATAATTTTATTTTCAAAATTTTAAATATTATTAATTAGTAAAATATTTTTTTTAATTTATATTTGATTAAAAAAAAATGGGTTGTTATACTCTATTAGTCTATATCCATGTACGAAATCAAATTGAGTATGATTATATGTGATATAATAGGAGTAACAATGAACTCAATTATTGCATGTGGTTGCTCACGATACCCTTTAAGAGAGATATAAATAAATAACTATGAGATCAATAGAAAAAATTAAAAATTAAAAATCAAAATCAAAACCAGCCACTTAAATGGACCTTTAAAATTTTTAAGGAGAAAAAATATGCCAAATATAGTATTTTATTAATTACTTTGATATTTGAAATGGATTTTGAATTAAATACAAATCCAACATTTTTTTATTTTTACTGATATCAAGGACTATGTCCTTATTAATTCAGTCTGACTTGAATCGCGCAACTTAATTAGTGTTGACAGTTTGCTAGTAGAGGATACTTGGGGGTCATATTGGGATGGAACAACCCAAAGTTGCGCTCCACTCCTGCTGCTTTCTGATTTTCGTCGAAGATAGCAAATGTAAACAAATCCATGATCTCATTCGGCCTCCTCGGTGTCCCATGATTTAGGACATGATAATAAATGTTACTATTGTACGTATGTGCATTGTTCGTATTTGTAATACTAGGATCGTTCCCGTCCGTTGGCCAGCCCGATTCCGATATGGAAAATTGTACGTTTCCGGCACCAATTTTCTCCATGGCAACATGAACCGCATCAACCATGGAGTCGAAGATGTTGTGGTACGTGAACTCTCCGTCGACCACATTAGGCGGGCCCTCCGTTTTGAATCCCGCCGCGTACTCTAAAGAAATGGAGCTTGTGTCCGAAGTGTAGGCGAAGTAAGGGTAGACATTGAGCATGAGTGGCGAGTTCGTCCGAGTTAAGTAGGCCGAAATGTCTCTCATTGGGCCGATTGCAGCATCCGAGAAAGCGCCTGCGGAAGGAGGGTACGATGTGGAGAGAACGTTCATGGCGACCACCGTGGTGATCTTCACGCCCATACACGACGCACAAATGGCTCTGTCCAAGTTCTCCATGGCCCGGGCAACGTATGGTGCGTATTCGGAAGGGACAACCTCGTTTCCGACGGTGATCCAACGGAACCAAACGTTGTCTTTGTAGGGTAAAATGTGGGCGTTTGCCCAATCATTCGCAAACTGTTGGTCGGTCGCCAGTCTCGTTATATCTTCGTTTCTCGTACCAATGACTACGGCGAGGTTTGAGCCTCTTAATGCTTCGAGAACATCGTGGTTAGGCTCGAAGATCCTTATGGCAGGTATACCACACCGTATGTAGAGCGCGATAACGTCCCTCGGGGCCGGGAGATTGTCGCCGTTCAATCCGTAGTTGAAGCCATATGTAAACGCTACAAACAAATCAAATTATGGAAGTTAAATTAAATTAGTTCATAATTCATAAAATTATACTTCCTCCGTTTCAAAATAAGTGTCGTGAAAGTGACATTTTCTCCTCACTAACATATCATTATCATCGACACTTATTTTGAAACGGAGAAGGGTATCATGCAATTGCTTTGTTAAGAAAGCAAATTTCTTCAACATATATGCATACTCCATTTTGAAAAAATTAAGAAAGTAAATTACCTGTGCATGGAATTAGAAGTTGGGTTGCTACATATACATATGTAAACACCAACATGAGAGTGTAATTACAATATTTTTTCCCTTCCATTTGCTTGGATGATCTTATAATTAACAAAATGAAATGAAATTAACTTGGTAGATATGAAGGGAGGCATCCATCCATCCATCTAATATATACTTAGGTAAAAGAGAAGAAGCCATAAACATATCTTCTACACTAAATGTCACATGCCATAGCTTTATAATTTTATATATTATGGAAATCTTGGGGGTTCATTAATTTTGCATCTGTTACCATAATTCCATCAATTAACTCTCATCACTATAGCCAACATTTTAAAGCCCACCTAGATTGTATGAAACATGGGCCTACTTTTAAGTGAAGGATGGGCCTATTGCATCTAATCATATTACGAATAGCAAACTCAACTATTAAATAGACCCAAATGTCGTAGCCCAATTCAATCCAATCCAATCCAACCCAACCCATAAACTTGCTTCAAGTTTTTTAGCGAAATCGCCACACGTCATTTGTTTAGTTCCAACTTCCAAAATGAGTATCACTTTTATTCCTTAAATACAAATAAAAATAAATTATGATTTTAGGTAGAAAAATGAGTAGCAATTATTATTGAGAAAATTAAATTCACCGACGGAGTAATTTTTATTTTATTTTTTACATTAAAATGCTCTAAGGATATTAGTTAAGTAATTAAATTGTACAAATATTTGAATCAAAAAATGTATTTAGCCTAATCTGATTAATTAAGTTGATTCAAAATTAACATTCACTAATCGGGGACGGAAAGAGTAGATTAAAAGGAATAATATAAGAATTAATGAGGTGTTAAAAGGAATACGCTTAAAATATTCTTTTTTAATTTTAAAATAGGTATTTTGAGTTGGAAAGAAATTTCTTGTCCCATTTGATTTCTCATTTCCTCTCTCTTTAGCATTTAAAAATTGATATATATTTTAAAATTTAGAATTTTAAATTTTAAAATTATTTTTAAACTGTTGAGCAGAACTTTTATAAAAATAAAACAGTGAGTGAGATATAAAATGAAACAGAAGATCCGAAGTCAAATATATTTTTTAATTTTTGTCATATAAAATCAACTTGGAGCCAAATTTGCAGGAAAACACAATTTGGATTCGAAAATATCCTAATCATTTCACACCTACACAATTTAATGAGAACCTAACTACTGCTCCAAATAGTAGGGCCGAGCAGAAAATTTAAAAAATCGATCCAATCGATCCAACTCAACCGTACCAACGAAAAGAAAACTGAACCTAACTTGTTTGGTTTTGGTTTTAAAAATTTTAAATTTTAAATAATGGGTTGATTTCAGTTTTTTTAAAAAAATGGTCGGTAAAAACCGAACCGAACCGACTAATTGCCCATATATTTTTCAGCACTTAACCTAGGTATAAAACACATTTCTCTCTCATTTCTCTAGCATCTCACATTCTCACCCACGGCACTGCTCAAAAAACCCTAGCAAAATACACCAGGTCGTCGTGCGGCGCGACTCTTTTTCCCCTCTTCTCTCCGACCGTCAACCCATAGTGTAATCATCGACACTCGACAGCCCGAAGACGGAAAAACCCCTCCAGCCTCCAAATATGTAGCCTCAAAGTCTCTCTCTTCATTCTCCATCAGCCATCTCGTACATGTCTCTCTCTTCTCTCTAAAGGTTTGATTCTTGTTCTCTCTCTCTCTCGCTCCCTCTTTCTACTTCAAAGACTAGAGTCGAGTATAATCTCTCTCTCTCTCTCTAAAGGTTTTATTAATCTGTTTATGCAGCATAATCTCTCTCTTCCTCTCTCTGCGTTGAAGACTGGGTCTGACTTCTGAGGATTGAGGAAAGGTGCGAATCCCTCTATAAACTTTATAACTTCAATCCAATTTTTTTTCTCTTTTTCCATGTTTCTGACTTGTTCTTACTTTTTATTTTTGATTTTAAGTTTTTTGCTTGCACATTTAGGGCTCTTCACTACTTCTGCAGATTTAGGGCTCTTCACTTGCATGTTCTGATTGCTAGTCTTTAGTTTTTGATTTTAAGTTCAAAGTCCGACTGATGGTAGAGAGTTTAAATGAAAAGAGGTATAATTTTTTTTTTGTCTGAACATCGGTGGATATATACAAAATCCACCTTTCAATTTGTTAGTCACTACCTTCTTGCTTGCTTTTAGAATACGTTAATGTGATGTTAAGAAACTGCAGATTATGAGTTGTACATAATATTGATGTTAATATGAATTTTATTTATGTGTCTGACCTGCTTGCACATATGAATTTGGTTTATGCCATTTTCAAGCTAGCATGATAAACTGATTTAATTAGTACTGTACCATGTTATTATTTTTTCATGTGTAGCTGTTTATGATGTTAATGTGCATTATGCGGGAGTTCTTCTTTTTGCTGCTAATGTGCATTATGTGGAAGTTTCAGTTGTGTATGATTTTTATTTGCTAATATATCTTGTTATTTTTTAGCACTAGCGGGTGTATTCTTGATTCTTTTAGAAGCTCATTAAGTCCTAAAATGGTTGAGATCCTATTGTGTGGGCAAAATTGACTGAGGTTAGGCCCGAAGCAGTTTGAAGACATCTTTAAAGTGTTGGATGAAATTGAAGCCATGGAAAAAAATGAATCAGGTTAATTCTCACACACTCTCTACTCTCTTTTCAGTGTGATGCATTAATTATTTTCTTATATAATCACTTATTTTCCTTCTTTCGGAATATGAGTATGTAACATCAATTGTTACGGTTGAAGACATAAACAGTGCGTGCCCTTAAATCAGGTATTACTGTGATTTTGTTGTGCATCTTCTACTGTTCATAGTTCCTTTTTCTCAAAACTAGTGGCTGGTTCAGGTGTCTAGGTGAAGCAACAACCACATTTACTGACCTCATTCGCAGTAGCAGACTTCTTAGGTAAAGCCCTCATTTCTTTCGTACTCTTATAATCCTTGATAATTTCATAACCTTTAACATGCAGCAAGTCTGAAACGGATGAAAATTTATTTGCCTTTGTCGTACGCACCAGCATGCCAGTTGGCTGAATATATGGTTCTTAACTATGGTAATTTAGCTTCATTTTATCAATAATGGTAATAAAAGTGTGACACTTATTTAGAGATGGTGGTTTCTTTCATCAGTTCGTTTTCTCTTATCCAAAAGTGGTAAACTTATGATTGCTGCAGTGCATGATATTGACACCAAACTTACATGGAATTTCTAGCTGGTTTTGTATTTTATATTTCGTCTTTGATTTTTTTAAATCTTTGTTCTAATATGATATGCTCTAGTTGCTAACAGTTGCTCACCTAGCAAATGTGCTAATGTCAGATAGGTCTAATGTTAGATCGTTGTTGTTGCAGATTCGTTGCTGCTGCTGCATATTCGTTGAGTTTGGTGGTGCTATTACTCAGTTGTTGCTGCCCATGATGATTGTTGCTGATTTTGTTGTTGCTGTTGCTCTGCTTTTTTTAATTGTTAATTTATGTTCAAACATTTGTATTGTGATAAGCTATCAAGTTTATTTTTTAGATGTAATTTTAAATTTAAGATTTGTGTCCTGATTTAGATCAGGAAGGCACTTCAGTGCATTACATTTGACATCTTACTTTTGGGCAATTTGTGTAGTGTAGTGGACAATTATCCAAGGGTTTTTAGTTGTATTTGAACTTTGAAATCTAGAATGGTTCAAAAATGTTTAGGCTGATTGTAAGTTCATTGCTGGGCTCAAAGGCCCAATAAATATTCAGGTTCAAAATTGACTTTGAGGTGAAAAGTTAATATTTAGGCCCAAAAATAGCTTTCAGGCCCAAAATCGAAAAAGTAGGAAAATCGAATCGAACCAGCATAAAATCGAAAATTGATTTTTAAAATTCATGGGTTGGTTTCGGTTTTACATTGTTAAAAATCGAGATTAATTTTCGGTTTTCAGTTTTTCCATTTTAAGGGAAAATCGAACCAAACCGAACTATGAGCAGCCCTAATGGCTAGCACCCTAAGGATGATCCTGTGTGGAAATCTATTGATATTGTGAAATCGAAACAATCTTCTATAGAGGCATGGGTTAAATTAGAAAATTTCTTTCGTGATAATGTTGGATCCGTTGCTGCTGAACTTAAGGTTCAATTTGTATCTCTACGTCTTCAACATTGTGCCTCTCTCAATGAATATATATTGCAATTGTTTAAGGACTCTGGCTGAAAAACTTGATAATGTGGGATCTATAGTGTCTGATAGCAGATTGATTTTGCAACTCACCATATGGCTTACCAAGTGCATACAAGACTATCGCTACCATCATCAGACAACCAAATCCATTGCCTTCTTACTTATCCTCCCTCTCAATGTTTCGGCTAGAAAAACACCATCTTCATTGCTATGCATCACTAGCCTTATCCACCGGCATTTGGTTGCTTTGGCACAGCCGCCTGCTTCCCATCCATCTGTCAAGCCACCTACTGTCTAGAATAATAGACACGGTGGTGGTAGGAGGCGTGAAAAGAACAACCGCCACAATAGATGTCTCGGTGCTCGACAGTTTGTCCAACCAGCAGCAGTCAAAGGCTCGTGGGTCTATTGCCCAGCGTCGCCACCCCGCCCATATTCAACCCAAGACACCCTTGCTCCAGGTGTGTTGGGGCCGACTCCTACCCCTTAGCATCACAAGTTAATTTACACCATGACTTTATATATCGGGTTATCAACCTACAGATATTCAACAAATATTTAATGGTATGACTCTGAACACTCCGAATCAACAATGGTACATGGATTATGAGGCTACCTCTTACCTTACCTCACACTCTGGTATTCTCTCATATGTCTCTTCATCTAGCACTATTTCGAATATGTTTGTCGAAAATGGTACGAGTATTTCGGTTCATGGTTCTGGACAGCTGACTACTTGTTCTCCTCATACCAAATATTATCAAAAATCTTGTTCCTGTCATTTAGTTTTGTATTGATGATAAAGTGCATTAAGTTTAACCCTTATGGTTTATCTATGAAGGATCTTCAGTTAGTAATGTTGTTGTTGAGGAGCAATAGTTCGGGAGACCTGTATCCAGTCCAACTGAATCAGTCCAAGTCTACCTTTCAATGTCTTGTAATTCTCGCTTCAGCATTGTGGCACAACCGTCTTGGTCATCTCGGGAGTCATGTCATAGGTCATAAATTTATTGGTTGTAATAATAATCTTAGATCAAATTTATGGCATACTTGTCAAGTTGATAAACATATCCGTTTACCATTTTATGCGTCATCTTCAAATATTGTGTCTCCCTTTGACAATATTCATAGTGATTTATGGACTTCTCCTATTTTGAGCAAATCTCACTACAAATACTACCTATTATTGCTTGATAATTTCTCTAATTTCTTATGGTTTTACACCCTCAAGAAAAGTCTGATGTATTTGTTAAGTTCAAGCTATTCAGTAGTTATGTACACACTTAATTTACCAGGACTACTAAATCTTTTAAATGTGATATAAGGGTGAATTGATAATTGCCCTTTTCATGAATATGCCATCAACATGCATGGCCTTCTTTTCCGCGTTGCTTGTCCCCAAACTTCCCCTCAAAACGGCAAAGGGAAGAGAATGACCTGCACTCTCCTCTCTTATGACTCACTTCCTTCTAGCTTTTGTGTTGAGTCCCTATCTATGGAAATCTACTTGCACAATATCCTTCCTACTAAAGTCCTTCAAAAACAATAATCCCACAATTTCACTCTATCATCTCACTCCCAACTATGACCATGTACGTACTTTTGGGTGTCTATGCTATCCAAATCTCTCTACAATTGCTCTCCATAAGCATGCCCCTAGGTCTACTCGATGTGTGTTCCTTGGCTTTCCCCTAACCTAATCATCGTGGTTATAGTTGACCTCTCAGCTGGTCGTGTCCACATCTCTCGTCGTGCCACTTTTGATGAGTCGATGTTTCCCTTTGTCGAGTGTGTCTCCCCTCTTGTGTACCGATCTCCCAACCCCGACTTGATACTATCACCTTAAACCATGATGGACCAGTTCCACAACCCTTATCCAACGCATACCCATGCCCATGAGCCACTCATTCAATATACTCGGCATGTTTGCCCACTAGCAACTCCTGTCTCGGCGGGCACACAAACTGCCCCTCCCCAGCGAGCCCTCGTTGTCTCCTACAGACTGCTCTGTCGAGCCCACCTCCCTGTTGCCTCCTAAAACTCACCACAAATGATCACCCACTGCAAACACGGTATCACTAAACTAATAAATTTCCGCACTTTATATGCTCAAAAGTATACACATATCTCTCCCTTGCCTAAGTCCCATATGTCAGCACTTTCGGAACCACATTGGAAAGTTGCTATGGATGATGAATATGGTGTTGTGGTGAAGAACCTTAGTCAGGATTTAGTGCCACGCCCTACTCGAGCTAATATTCTATGGTCACTTTGGCTCCTTCGGTATAAGTTTCGGCCCGACGGAGCGCTACAACATCTTATGGCACGTTTCGTATCTAATGGTAAGTCTCTGCCGGTGGGTGTAGACTGTGAGGAAACTTTTTGTCACGCCCCCAAACCCAAGGCAATGACAACGGCCGCGAGTCTATAAGATAAAACTTATAGACACGCAAGGCCTAAATTCATTCTTAACTAATAAATTAAATATATGGACATTCTTCTAGTTCTAATAAAAGATTCAAATCTCTTAAATAATACCTATTAATCACTTCACTAAAAATTGAAAATCTTAAATACTTACATCAAACATAAAAATATCCCAAAAATACATAATTAATCTGCGAGGACTTATTGATCAACATAACCCTATTATTGAACAAACTAAACTAAGATTCTCTTATTATCTTTGCTGCATCTCCTTCGATCCGTTGCGCCGATCAAACATTTTTATCTTAAAGAAAATTCAGAATGAGCTGCGAAGCCCAGCAAGTAATCTAACATCCAATCGGCAAAACATATAACATGCATAAATCACATAACACATAACACAGTTTCTATCTAGCAGCCTTGTGACTGACTACATACGATCCCTGTAGTTGGGCCCATATAAATCCTTCCGAAGAAGGCCCAAATGTTAGGATTTATTCTTTTTAAGATTTGATTAATTTCCTCAAAACATTTTTAATATAAATGTCTATTTATCGCGTATTCAAGCCTATCAATATAAATGGACATTTAACGACTTAATACTTACAAACAAATTTTTCCATGGCTGTGTAACAGAAAGGTATCCGTTTCAAAATTATCTCAAGGGTAAAGCAGTAATTTTACAAGCTTAAGGGATCTGTCGGAAGACTTCAAGTATGAAGGTTTCCGTTCATCAGAAGACTTCTAGTAAAGGTTGTTGATTCAAGTGCTCCGTCCAGAAATCTCCAACGATTAAATGTTGATCCTTTCTTTCGTTGCCTCCAAGTTCAAATTCAAATATCTTTGAAGAACAACGGCTACAAGGACACCTGTCATCGTCTGAAAAATCAGGACAAAGATCATGGCAGACAAGATTGTGCTACAACGTTGGACATATCAAAAGAGACAAATCCTAGTACTGAGCGTATAACAAACCAAGTCAGCTTCCGACACGTGTCCTGAGACAGATCCCTTGGAGTCCTCCGAATTTCAGAAATTGCCTATAAATAGAGAAGGACTTTCCAGCTTGCAAATTGGTTGATTGTCTGAAGCTGCCTTTACTCTGCCAAGAGAGACCCGATTCTTAAGTTATTCATACTTCTGCAATCGGATCACTCCTAAGAGATAGGATATTTATAGATCCAACCCTTACTATCAGCAGCCAAAATCACTTAGTATTTTGTTGTCATCATCAAACACTTAGGAAGACCTCCCCCACGGAGATCCCAGGAGGCTGTTTGGTGACTTGTAAACACACACATGAGTTTATACACTTAGCTGTACACACTCACAAAAACACCGGTCAACTTGATTGTATTTGTTATGTTTTGAGAGTGTTCTGTTTATTCTTTCTTTTCTTGTAAAGGTCAGCAGGCCAAGTTTGCTGTTGGCTGACACTTGTAATAGATAGG
>JAOTQG010126267.1:0-10221 GCA_025631175.1 Iris virginica
TGTAATGTTAGATCCGAACTTTTAGGTCTAGAATATGGTAAAATGTTCAACTGCTTTAGTTTGATGTATTTGAAATGTCAGATCAGGATTTAACAAAAGTTTGTTATGCCCTTTTTGGGTGTCCAATATAATATAGAAATATGTTGCCATGAGATTTGATTAAAGGGGAACAACGCCCGTAACAATCATTGGAACTATTGATCGTTCATTTGCTTGTATAGGCATCATTCAGTCCATCAATTTTTATTATTCGGTACATGATTTAAGAAGGATCGGTAGAATATTTCAGTGTTAGGGCTGGGTTTGATCACATTATTGATTGATTGTAGGAGAACGTTTGGTGTGTAGGCAAAATTAATTGCTATTATGCTATAGTAGTACTAAACATATGGGAAAGAGGAATATGACGGAAAGGAAGACGAAGAAAATGAGTATGATGAAAGAGTGAAGAGGTCCATGAGAGCGGATTTAAAGACTTTTGAAAATAGGGATACTTTTGATACAAATTGGGCGATAGCGAAAACTTTAGAGACGATATTTAGCAATTCAGTTTGAAAAAGCTACAAAGTGTAACTTTTTCTCAAAAATAATGACAATTAATTGGTGAGTATTGCCATATTGATGCATGTACCTTTTTTACATACTATTTTTTTTTCTTTCTATATTACATTATATATATATATATATATATACACACACAAATTTTTATGGTTCACACTTGAATAAATCTTTTATATATATACATACATGTGTGTGTGTATGTTTTGCATAGTTCTTATAAGAAACTCAAGAAACACTTTAATACAAGATTGTTTACGTTTAATTTTATTATTATATTTAATATTTGAACCGACTTTTTAATATTTAGTGACAATATATATTGAGAGCTATAATACTAAATTATCAAAAAATATAAATATTATTCATGAAATGATAGAACGATCATGCTACAAATACTTGAATAACTTCATCTCCAAAATGTTACGCCCAAACACAAAAATAAGAACACCACTGGGTTTTGAAAATGCTCCGTTTATTTAATCCGCTGGACAAGACAAGCCCTTGAGCTGAATCAAACTAGAGTAACATGAATTAATTAAGTTTGATTTTTCACCATCTCGACCACTTAATTTGGTCCCGAAAACTGCCAAATTGACAGGAACTGTTCAATCTATACTCTAGCTAAGAAGGTATCAATTTTTGAAAAGTAACTCACTGTTGCAACCGACATTGGTTTTTAAACCAATCTAGCACATTAACCAAATGAACAGCAGTACAAGCTCAACGCCAGACATAACCAAGGTGATTGGTGTCGGTATACATCAACTATTGCAGCAACAACCAGATTAAACTGCAAATGCTCCCAAAGAGAAAAGATGTGTGATAAGGAGGAACATACACCCTCTCAAAAGAGGGAATATATGGCAAGTATCAAACTGCAAAAACCCTCTGAAAGAAGGGGATCGATATTAGCATATACTTTCTTAAAATAGAAGGGCAACACAAAAGGTAAATTAACTAACCGCGAAAAGTTTCCAACTACAAAAAGCACCAAAAAAAGAAAAAAAAATACTATAGGTACAAGTCAAAACGAACACCTAACCTGGAGATCGCTGTACAAAATTATCTGCTATCAACTACTTATGGAAACTCCGGAGCTTAGGTGTGCAAAAATCTGCAGTTAGGCCCCTTCATGCATCGCCCATTTGGAAAATATGGGCAAATAGTCTGCTCAGAAGATCTCGAATCACCCCTTGGCCCTCCCCTGCCAAATGACGATCGCCTGTCCCCATCTCTATCCCTATCCCTGTTCCTATCTCTATCCTTGTTCCATTGCCTCTTACCACGGAAACCAGAATCTCGGCCTTGAGAACCCCTACCCCCTCTTTCACCATCTCCATTGTGTTGTTTCTCATTTCCCCAGCCCTGGTTCCCAACAGCAGAACCCCAACCTTGATTAGCATTCCCAGGTGGGGGGCCTTGAGCATTACCTCCTTGATTACCAGTTTGTGGTCCCCAACCTGGATTTGTACTTCCAGGTGGTTGAACATTCGCTCCTTGATTCCCAGCTGGCATAACCCAACCTGGATTTCCATTCATTGGAACTACTTGTCCTTGAGTTGGAGCAGCAACCCAACCTTGATTTGGCGGCATCCCTTGAACAGGAGCTCCAGGAATGCCCGAGGGTGCTGCCACCCACCCTTGATTTGGCGGAATAGGGTTGCCAGGCGGTGCAGCGACCCAACCAGCATGTACGTTCCCCTGCAGTTGCTGTTGAACCTGAACATTACCTCCAGGATTTCCCGTTGGCATAACCCAAGTGGGATTAACATTGCCGGGTACTCCTGGCCCCTGAACCATAGTCCCCCAATTTGTGTTTGGATTTCCTGGTGCAGGTCCCACCCAACCCATGTTAGGATTTCCCGGCATTTGCCCCCAAGCAACATTAGGTTGTTGCTGAGGCTGCTGCATATTAGGTTGACCAGGAACTGGAGCCTGTCCCCAAGGATCAGGCTGGGGAAAAGTACCAGCAGGATTCTGAACCATAGATTGGACACCAGCCCAGTGATTATAGGCTACCATCTGCCCAGGCACATTCATCGTCGAATTGGGTTGTAAATTCTGGGGTGGAGCACTACCCCAACCATGAGATACAATGGTAGGGTTCTGAATGCCTAAAGATTGGACCATTTGAGCAGCCATATTATTATCAGGTCCAGCAGCTGAATGAGCTGATTGAGATGTTTGCAGAGAACTCGTGGAGCTTACATGAACGCCCTGTTCATGGTTGGGTGCTGCAGAAAAAGTAGAGTGAGAGTTTGAAGAATCCTGCAATAGAGGTACAGTATTTCCACTTGGGTTAACAGAAGAATGGATGGAAGAATGAGCCAGTTGGGTACTATCAGGGGTAGGTGATTGCAATCCTCTATTACCACTAGGAAATGAGCTGGCCCCTTTATTAGGGCCCACCTCTCCTCCGGTCCAAACAGGACTACTTTGTTTTGGTGTAGGGGAAGGAAGGTTTGCAGAATCATTTTGGCTGTTGGTAGAAAGTCTAGGGAGCTCGACTGAAGGTGTAACCAAACTCCGGGAGGATTGCTCACCGGAAGGAGTCATCTGAAAAGCACGGCTCTGATCATATTTCAGACTCTGTACATCTTGACCTTCTCTTCGTTGCTCTAAGGATGCAAGTCTTCCAGCCAATGCATCAGTCAAAAGGACCCCATCATCTTCCTTTTCGGTAATTCTCCATATTCTTAGATCAACAGGGAAGTATCCATTGTTGCTCCACTTGCGTAACTGAACCATGGAAAATGGCCCTTGGATTTTTCCAGATGGATCCTTATAACGCCACATCTTGTCGGTTTCATTTATTGAAGCAGAAGTTTCTGCTACCGCACCAGAATGAATGGTTGGTGAAGTTTCAGAACCAGTAGCTGAGCTTGGGTTCTCCAATTTGTTTGACTGCTGTTTCAGGTTGTCCCTTCCTTGATTCCATGAATTGTCATTAAACATCTCGAAATTTGAAGTAGCATCTTCAACCTTGGCTGAGAAACCTTTATATGATTCATTTCTGCTTAGTTCCCGATTCTTAGTTGGATTCTTAGTGGTTCCGCTCCACAAGTCTCTTGAAGAAACATCTCCTGTTCCCGGAGAGAGGGGATCTCTTCCTCTCCTGTTAAAACTAGAACTTCTATGCGTCGTATGTATATCTGCATAAACAAGGGGCAGAGTTAAAACTTGATACAGGTCCAATTTCAAGATCTAAAGTTCATAAGCTGAATTGACAGTAAATTCAAATTATCAGCCATGAATTAAGCTTGAAAAGACAAGAAAAACCTTGTTTCTTTTCTTCAACGTCGGTGTCATCTTCAGACTCATAACTTGGATCCATTTTTGGATCAGCATGTATCATCGGAACTTCTTCTAGTCTACGACAACGCTCCTCCGGCGTCTTCAGAAGTTGTAATTTTTCTACACATTCTCTAAGCGTGAAAATAGGTCAAGGATTACTCAGCACGATATTTCTATTTGCTGACATTGTAGCAATGAAAAACTATAAAAACCAACAGGTATCAGACACAGGCTGAATTAAATACTTCTGCTCATCTTAGTGAAAATATCCGCTTCTTCCATGAATCAAATTTGCTTGAACTGAACAACCAAATTCTTAAGGTGAACAATTCTAGCAAAAAGACCCATAACAAGTAACAAAAGGCACAACTACTACATTACATGGAAATCATTGTTCCAGAAAAGCATCCTAGCTAGGTTGTCATCAGTTTTGAGCAACACCCTAAAAGAAGCATATACATTCGATAGAGACTAGGAAATAAAGATTCACCAGGGACCTACTTTATCTTAGGTGATGTAATCCTCACCCTACTCATGACGTAATCACATTTCATCGTGGGTGCATTTGGTGATCATTTATGAGTCCAAACCATCTCAAGCAATTTTCTCTCGTTTTATCTCCTATAATGAAACAATTACCGGCTCATAGATATGTCAGATTTGTGGGTTCCTCTTTGCTAGTTATACTAGATACATACCAACATTCTTATTCAGTTACAATGATTTTGTTAACATGTTTCTAAGTTGCCAAACTTTCATTACGATAAAGTAGCATGAGTTTATAGTAGTCCACTTGTCCATAAAACTTTTCTCTAAACACTCTGAAGGGACTTTCTCGATTCATTCACCCTATTGACTTTATACTCTATGACTTACATCATCTCCCATTCCTCCCTCCATGTTGATCAACAATTGTTTCCAAGTATCGAGATTGTTCAACATTTTGTGTATGTAACCAATAAACAAGAACAAGAACTATAATAAAAAATCATGATGCATTCTCGGAGTGCTGATATGTTGCAACTAGATACACGAGTGCAATGTAAATGGCAATTGACGTAGTCCGACAAAAATGGTCAGAACTCCACCATGCTTATATTTCTTCCATCTATATATCTCACTTTAACACGTCCTTCTCGACCAGGCCTCTTCTCTAAGCCGAGGAAAACTATTATGCTCCCTCCCTATACGGCTATATCTTCTTTCCATCAATAATTAGAAGACTTTACTCGTAGACCTTCCAGTAATATAAGACCTTTAAGCCTATATTTTGTGTCAAAATATAAGGTCTTTCACCACTTTCAAGAGATGGAAGTTCATACCAAATTTACCTTTATTAAATATACCCCTACTTATTCCACAACTAATGCATTGAGAGTATTAATTATTGTAATGGAGATTAGGAATAGAGATACTTTGGGTAGTTAAATAAAATTTACATCGATTAAAACATTCCTTAATATGTGTGAAAAACTCCAAAAGGTCTTATATACTGAAACGGAGGGAACATGAGTTTTTATCTGTTGAAGGACGTACGCAAAAAGTGGATGTAAGCGAATATGCTAATGTAAAAACTCGGTATGAGCATAAAAACACAGATAATACAGTTATAAACGGGGATTTTCTGAAACAAGGATATTCTTTTCTATGCCCCATATCACTTGCACGATCACGAAGATGACTAAGTCGCACCACCTCCGCTTCCAACCACTGCAAAATATACCATTATATAATCATAAAGAAATGCATGGAGGACTCTCCACTCACACACACAAGCAACAAAAATAGCACATAGAAAAGGAGAAACATAGAACTTTAATACAAAGTAATGTGAACACAACAGGTTCAACATAACGGATGACCCTTTGAAGCTATATACTCCCTCAGTCCCACTTCAAGAGATACACTTTGACTAGACATGGAACTTAAGAACTGGGTTGAAAACATGCGAATTACCTTAACTGCCCCTTGACATGAGGTCCACATTGATTCTTTGCAAAAAGTGGGGATAACCTTGTCAAATGAAATAGCTTAAAAAGGAAAGTGTATCTCTTGGAGTGGGACATCCAAAAAGGAAAGTGTATCTCTTGAAGTGGGACGGAGGACGTAACAAATTTTGCCCATTTCAACTCTTATGGAGTAAACACAGGGAGCATGGGATTAACGCATGTTCCTGTTGCCAATCATTAGCGGGCCAAAAAAAATTCCAGCACGAATAACATATGTGAAATGCTGTTATACTGTGGCAGTCAGCTTTCCAGACAAGTTATGAGCATGGGCTTAAGCTTAACGCATGCTAGTTGCTGCTTCTTGTGAAGTATAGCAGCGGGCTGTAAGCTTCCTTTAAAATAGAAAAGATAGAAAGCGAACAAAAGAGTGTCCAGTCCACAGTGAATGTCATATGCAAAAAGGTGACAGCAGCAAAATGGTGTAAAGTTCAATGAGGTTAAATAGGGAGACGGGGTGTGCTTTTTGTGATCTTATCTCATTCCTTGAAGTTGAATCAATAAATCCACCATGCCACGGATACTTCTATAGATGACGTAGTGCCATTTTATCGCCAGGAATCAAGATGGTTGCTAGTTGATGTTCATTGACATTTTATTCTTTAATCATACAGTAGAAAGGCAGCAACATTTCCATCCACACGTAGCTTCTATTGATAGGCGCACTGGTTTTCAACATCAGCCACTAATTACTGGATTCACTTATTCACGTGTAACACTGCGTTAATTTGATTTTCACCAATAGCGCCCATGTGTTTATCAATTGATGAAAGTTCTTCACGCTTGCTAAGAGCCTCCTAGCCACCAGTAACTGCAAGCGTATGTGCTTATTAAAGCCCAGTTCCCTAGTTCACGGGACCCTGGGACTCCAATAATCTAATTAATAATGTTAAGCCAAACTCAAGATTGGTGTGCACCCCAGAATAAACAAAGAGGCTTACTTCAGATAGAAACCCGTCATTAAGAGAATTAAGCCACTCCATATCTGTAGTATTTATAATAAACTGTAAGACCTCTCCCCCCTCCCACACACACACCCACACATTAACTAGTATAATTTGCTCTTTCTTTAGACTTTAGGTATTAATTATTTCAAGAACGCTACATAAGTAATTATTATTTTTTAAATATATTTAAATAACATGAATTAAGCTGTAAGCAGCAAATATAATAAAAATAGGGGTAACTTGGATTTCTATTGGTACCAAATATTTGAACTATACTCATTTGTTAGTTTTCACTTCGATAAAAAATTATTTCTAAATTTAAAATTTTCACTTTCCTTCAAAAAAAAATTAATGAAATTCTTTCTATAAAAAGTGTTTGCCTTACAGTTTTTGTTGGCACGGATCATTTCTTTATTATTATTATTATTACTATTATTAATACTATTATTATTATTATTATCTTTATCAGTATTATTATTATTGGTATTATCGTTATTATTATTATCATAGTTATTGTTATGTATCTTCTTGGGTTAATGTGATTTTTTGTTGTTAGGTCCATTAACAATTACAAATGAGTATTTGTTATTGTTGATCTTTTACACTTAGCAAATATGTGTCAAATCCCCACGCATGGCATGAGCTTCACACTAGTTTTACATGAAAAAAGCTACTCCCTCGGTCCCACTTGAAGAGTTACACTTTTCTTTGTATTTGTTGTCCTTGTTGATCTTTTACACTTAACAAATATGTGTCAAATCCCCACGCATGGCGTGGGCTTCACACTAGTTTTATAAGGAAAAAGCTAATCCCTCCGTCCCACTTGAAGTGTAACACTTTTCTTTTTTGAAGAGTTATTTTTTCCTTTTACAACATTCCATTTGACAAGAAACCACCCCCCCCCTTTTTTTTTTGCAAAGAATAAATGTGTGCCTAATATAAAGGCGCATTTAGGATAGTTTACATGTTTTCAACCCCTTCCTTTTTGTATCTAGTCAAAGTGCAAGTCTTCAAGTGGTCCGACGGAGGAAGTATTATATAGAGCTAGTGAAATGAGGAAAGAGCATTATGCAAACATCATGCATGCACAGGACATCAGGAGAATGGGGAATTTAAACTCGGTATGCATAGGTTTTTATACAACCGTCTAATAAACTGAACACGACTAAACCTCTATACAACCATCTCTATCCATTCTTTAAAATTTTATCTCCATCTAATCTGATCACTATCCTATTAGAAACATTGTAGTTGTTTACACATGAAAATAGTAACCATATACTTATTCCCATAATTCTCATTACAAGGATGACCAGAATAAAAGCTGATTTATCGTCTCTTTTCTTCTGATGCCAGTTCACTTCAGTCACACTCATACAGTCACTTTTTCCATCAGTTTTTTTCTTTTTCAAACTTTTTCCCAGTATTTAACTCCTTATGTTCAACAAGTACGTAGCAAACACAGTGCAGGTGCATAGTTCGGTTTAGTTCTTCATTCATTGTTAGAAGATGTAATCTGCAAATTATTAACTTTTTCCCGGAGGCTAATATTATCTACGAAGTGGTAAATAGTGAGACAGCTAATAACCAAAGAGTTTATATGTGTTCCACTTTTACAAAACTCTAGCAACTAGGAATGAGAGAATTCATTGGCTACACACAGATGATTGATATAGGGGGTAATGACAAACAGGTCTCTCGCTTTTTTGTCTCGGCATGTAGTCTTGAGGAATATCAAGTGATTAGATGAATATTTCCTTAAAAAATCCATGGATTAGTTTCCATGAGATGACTTACAGTCAATCTGCTTGGTTCCACACTTTTCTCATATTGTTCAAAATCTTTAGCCACAAACTCATTACATATAAATGTACAGTGTACTTGACTCGAGCCGAGAATTCAAAGCTTGCGCTTGGTGAGGAACAACCACGTGAAACCTCAGTCCAATAATGTCTCTGGCTTAGTAGAGAGTAGAACCACTACTCCATCCTTAATAAGTGTTGTATGTACAAGGCAGTGGCTTAGTAGAGAGAGTAGAACCAATACCTCCATCCTTAATAAATGTAGCATGTACAACGCAGAAACTATTAAGAAAAGACTGCATTTAGCACAGGAAACTTAATCGCATGAGAGTGAACTTCAATCATGGAGAAAATAAAAACTCAAACGCAACACTCACTTAAAGATGAAGCTAATACTTCTTCTTATGTTTTGCTTCGAGGATAATTGTTCAAAGAGAATTTAGCTTCCATTCATCTCACCAATTCACTGCTGGCTGCTAGAATTAGGAATAGAAAAGATGTTGACACGTTTAACATTCATACCAAAAAAGCAGTGTTTCTGTATTAAAACTTAAACCACCAAGACACCCTGTGAAGTATCATGTATCGAATCTTAGACCAACCAGAGACCCTGTCAAGCTCATCTAGGTAATTACCCAAATCGGCTTGTTTTCTTTGAATAATTGCTCTAACTTAGCAACAAAGAAACAAGTATAAAAACGGGGAACAGAAGGAGGTGCATCTGATATTACGAATTAGCACTTCATGCAACAACAATGGGCACACATGAATAACTTACGTCATTGACTCTTGTTGACTGAACTTCCATGGCTTTGTCAAGGATGTCACCCTACAATCAACATGGTATTCCGAAAAATGAGAAAGTCACTAGAATGAAGACAAAAGAATAGAAGACTACAATCAAATCTTACCACAGTCAGCCTATTGATAAGTCCACATTTTATACTCTGGCGCAGACGCTTGCATTCATCCTAAGGATATCAAAACCAGATATCTATCAGCAACTAAGATTATTACAAGAATAATGATAATAATAGAGCAATACACTGGCATTAATAGAATGTAACCACAATAAAGAGCAATTTCGGAAACCTTGGTCTCAAAAAGGATATGACTTCTACTGACAAGATAATTACAAAACATATTTTACCAAATGTAACCACTATTTTAGTCTGCACTGGTCATCAATTATATAACCCAAGGTTTGTAAGATGGTAGTTACAAGTAATAGTGTAGAGGTGTGAATCTACTTGGTTCCCCTCCCACATTAACCCTATAAAGTAAGCATATTCTTAATCTAATAAGCCTAGCAATAGGAGCACTATCAACTTCAACCGAAACAACTGCTGAATATAGGAGTAGGGTCCAAAGGTATCACGCCTCCTATTGATACAAGGACTTAGCATGCCTGTCCGCTAACTCTTAAGAGAGTAACGAGTTCAAAGTTCAAACTAAAAGCGCATAGGTCAAAGGCATAACTTAAGAGTAACGGTCAACCACCACTTATTTGAATTGGATCCTGTACTAGCCTAACTACAATAAAGTGGTTCGCGGACAGGTCGAAGATCAGATATGGTTTAGGTGATTGTCAAGGACAATGTATAAGATGAT
>JAOTQG010126278.1:0-10220 GCA_025631175.1 Iris virginica
TACCTTAGAACCCCCCTGCCCTTGCTTATTTTTCACCACATCCGGGCCCCGATGTGGCGCGTCACTAAGAAGGGAGTGACGGCCCAAGACTAGCTCCCTTACCCCTCGCACCCGTCTATCGAAGTGCAAGGACCCTTGCTCATTTAACACTACATTCGGGCGCCGATGCAGCGCGTCGCTAAGAAGGTTACGCTCCAACGAATTATCATTATGGTTCATCTCATAGGGTTGGCTAGTTTTATGCCGGCTCGCTACGTCTGTCGCAACCCTCCTCCTTTATCCTGGCTTGGGACAGGCTACGTGGTAGGGACACTACCACGCAGGCGGAGTTATTATAAATATATACTAATCATAATTTATTTCTATTAATAATAATATAATTCTAATAATAATAAAAAATAATTTATTATACTTATATTTTTTTCTCATTTCTATTGGCATACGAAGCGAAGAAATGATAGTTTCGATATTATACAATATATTTATTCCATTCATACAAATATATTTTACAATCAAATATGAATTATTAAGAAATTAAATAATAAATATATTGTATCCCTTGCAAATCAAATACATAAATTAATCACTTTCAATTTAACTTCAATTTTTTAGAAAATAAATTTCTTTTGATAATTTAATTACTTCCCAAAATTTTCAAATTTTTTCCCTTTTCATCGATTGCTACCTACGAATTGGATCGCCTAATCTGTTGGACCTTTGGCTCGGATGGTAGGTACTCTTTGTTAGGAGTACCCGTAAGTGAATTCATTCTTCCACTCTTCCTCTCTCACTTTTTTATTTAATTCTAATTAATTTTTAAAATTATGGAATTGTAATTTTTTTATTCCATAAATAATCGTTTAAATTAAAATATCTGAATATCATATCCAATCTGTATAAATGAATCAAACAAATAAAAAAAAATTAAGCATAAAAAAATGAACATTGATTAAAGTGAACATACCGTTGAATTAAATGAACATTATAATACCATTAAATTAAATAAACACTAAAATGATATAAAATGAACATATTATTGACTTATAATAAACAATAATAATAGTGTTGACTTATAATGAACACTGTAGTAAAAAAAAATCAACAATAACAATAATAATAGTATAAATGAACATTTAATTATAATAAATAAACATATAGCATAATAAAATCAACATCAATTTATAACTGATTTTTTAAAATTACGAAATCAGTTATAACGAATTAATTGTGCAGTTTTAAAAATCCTCCACATGCTTGATATATATGTATCTCACTTAACGAGTGCTCGTTACTAAGTGCTCCGTATAATTTGTCCCGTATGGGGGTAAAAACTGACAATTGATTTCAATGTTGGGCTTGTATTCTTACCTTGTTAAGCAGGCCTAGCCTGGTCTACTTCCAAGTTCGCCAGCCCATCAATTTCCCGCTATAAACTGAATTTTCAACGGTTGATCCTATCCCTAGCAGGTCGTTGTTCAACTTCCGTATTCCGTCCGACCACGTGGTAGGCTTTCTCTTTCAATACCCCATTTTTTCCGGCCAATTCCTTCTCCTCCTTCATTATTTAACCATGGTTCCCAGCTCCATCACAACTCCACAGGGAAATTTCAATCAAACGAAGTTTCCCTAATCCCAAAACTTCCAAAGCCTCCCTACCTCCCTCCCACCACCGCGTGCGCGCCGGCCTGTCAGAGAGTATAAGAGTTTTGGCCCCCTAAATCCCCCTCCAGGCCACCATCATGAAGCATTCTCCGGCATTCTTGCTAAAATGTGCTCTGTTCCTCGCAGTCCTCACTGCCGCAGCGGCCCAGGAGCCGAGCCCGCCAGCTGCTCGGCCGTGTAATGAAACCAATCTGTATGCTAATGGAAGGATAATCGATATCACGCATCAGATACGAGCCGGCCTGCCTATCTATGGAGACCCGACAAACACTACCGTGTACAACTACTTGAATTTTTGGTTCAGACATGAAGAGGGGCAAAACAGAACGCAGGCTATCGGGATGAACGTTTCCACTACCATTAGCACCCACGTGATCGCGCCCAATCATGCAATCCCTAAGTATGAAGATGCTGGCATCGACATCACATCCCTCGACCTCGACACACTCAATGGTACCCACTTACGCTCCATTTGTTCCTACTGTTTTGTTCATTCCAACTCTAGATTAATTGTTCATGGGAACTGACTTGTCAAGTTATAAAATCATTATCGATAGTTTACGTAATATTCTTACGAAAATTAGAAAATTTATGCTGTGTTAAATAGTACGTATAAAACACAATAAATATATGTTAAATAGTACTGAGTAAATTTTACAATGTTTTTGGTTGACTTTAAAAAAATGAAACGTGACATATATTAGTCAACTGTTCATGCTGTGTGTATGCTTGTAATTAAAACAATAGCTTTTATTTGTAGAAAAGGAAATGAACATGAGTGCAGAGACGCAATCTGGATTTGATTTTGTCCGCCTTGCTGATGATATTTTCCTATCACAAGCCCTTTGTTTTGGGAATAGTGTTTCTCATTTGGGTTGCATTGAAAAATTTCCCAAAGTTGCTAATAATTGTGCAATATGGTGCTTTACCTTCTTGGGGGGTGGGGGTGGGTTCTTCTATTGCTCGTTTGATACTATGACCAACCAGAAGTTGGTTGGTCCATGGAAGAACAGATTACCGTGGTCACCAGATGTTGCACACTTTTGGAGCCCGGTTACCTAATCAGCATGACATAATCTTTGACAATACTTTTTTCTTTTGTTTCTTCAAAAACTGTGGAGAATTATCTTTGAAACATTCCATGATGGAATTTTTGGTTATGGCCGGGACCGAGACAAATCCATTTAGTCTTTTATCAATACTCAGGTTATTGTTTGGACCATTTGCTGATACAAAAAAAGGGATAAACATGAAAATAGTTGGGGTATGCAGTCAAACAAACTTACATACTTTTTTTTTTTACAAACTTACATACTCTAAGGCCTTCTGGAAGCCAAAGAAAGAGAGATATAGAGAAGTCATGCAAGTGAGAGAGCCTTAAGATAGACCAGAAGTTAAAGTCCTTTACGATCTGTCCTTCTAGAAAGAGTAGAAGATTACTTACAAACATTGTGAATCCAATTGCTCTTGCTGCAAAAAGTATGTATCAATAATTTTCTTTCATGCACATTTCTAATTGTTGATTTACAAGCTGTTTATTTTTCAACAGGTCCTGGATTGTTGGTAGATGTTCCGAGGGACAAGAACATAACTGGTTTTTCACATCCTTCACTTTTCTTCAGAATCATATATTTTTTGTTGGTTTTGCGTGCTTATTATTATTATTATCATGATCTAAACAGTATATTACTGCTTATCCGCACTCAGCATTCTTAACCTAATGAGTAAATGGCACCTTAGTATCCTTTCAATTAGCAATAATAATTACCTCTGCAGGAAATACAAGTTCCTTCATAAGCAGCAAGCCTTCATTGGCGTCATGTCCTGACAACTGTTTTCATTTGCATTTTCTTAGTTGTAATCCTGCCTTCAGCTAATGCTAATATTACAAAAATCAATGTTTCATGATCTCCATAAATTTTCAGAAGTTGCTCCTTTTGATTGTGGCATACTGGAATATCTACACTAATAATAGAAAGCATTGAAACTGGAAACCTGCTCACAATCTCCTATTGCAGAGAGTCATCAATGATGGGATGAAAAATTGTCAATTTCTTATCACATACTGGGGCACCTTGATTAAGCACTCGGGATAAGCCGGCATAAGACCACAAGACTTCTGTTTATGAGATTTTATTTTACTTTATGAAATGGCATCCATCGCACACTATGTTTCTGAACTTTGACTGCATCTTGGGCAGTTTGTATCAAGATCTTATAACATTAACATTTGATTTGTACTGTTTTTCAGCTGAAGTTTTGCAGTCCTTGAATATTCCAAAGGGAGTAAGGCGCGTGTTATTCAGAACCGCAAACACTGACAGGTAACTTCCTCAGTTTTGGACGAAACTGATGTTTAGTAATCCTACTACTTTTTCTTGGAGCGAGCTCCGTTTGGGATCATACTGGTTACAATGAGTTGTTAATGATAGAGGACATATCCTTTTATTCAAATTGGCAGATGCATAACTTATATACCTGAACAATGGATATGTAAGAGGATGGTGAGAGACCTAGCTCTAGTACCAGTATATATTACTCCATTAAAGAGTGATGCAGAAGTGTCAGATACATAACAGATGCTTGAATTTTTTCTGCTCTTGAAGCTGAACATGCTATCATATATGTAGTGAATCCATTGCTGTTTGGTGGGATATTTTTGATGAAAGATGCAGAAAAAATCTACTGTATTTGGGAACTTTAGTCATTGAACTTTTGCAAAAATGAACGTACTTTTTTTTTTTCTACAGACGTCTCATGTGGAAACCCTTCGAGTCGAACTATACAGGATTTACAATGGATGGGGCAGATTGGCTAGTGAAGAACACCGACATCAAACTCATTGGTAGGATCTTAAGATGCCAATTCTTATTTTGTTTTGTAGGTAACATCTAGTTCCCTCTCCAGCAAAACGACGAGACTGACACCTGTGTTTTTGTAATTGTAGGAATTGATTACTTATCTGTAGCTATAGGTTCAAAACCAGAAATCTACGTTCCTATTCTTCAAGTTCTACTGGAGAACAAGGTAGAATTGTATTTTCAACTGATCAGAACATTTCCTTTACCCCTTTTTGACCTATTTGTGGCTCTTACTATTGAGAATAATTGGAGTTCTACTGAAATGTTCCTTTGGAAATCCGTACAAGAACTACTGGTGGAGCTGCAATTTTTCACTGGGATGTCTTAGTACCAGCATTCCGTTGTCTTTTTACTAATGTACAGCAACTTTAGTGTTGCACTGTTTTCTTTAAACTGAATGTTTTCTCTAAACTGAAGGTCATATCTCTTGCACTCTTACCATATTTTTGAAAAAGATTTTTCTTTCCTCTCGGAAAACCCCCCATAGCGACTGCATTCTTACATCATGCTTAAGTGGCCATAAGCAACTTGTATACTGTTACTGCTGTGTGGTACACATGAGTGACTCATTAGATTCCAAGTGCATCTCATTTACGCTTTTTCGCTCCATTCAATTTAAAATGCCATTCCTCGTATTTGGTTATTTAGTCTCAAGCTATACATTAGTTGGTTATAGCTGCTTCATGGTAAATGATCTCTGTTATCAGGTCCAGCTAAGAAGATGATATTGGTAGCCAGAAATTTACCACACTTTTTTTGTCTCGACCCCTTGACTGGCATTTTACTTGGTTTTCCCTAAAAACCTTGTTTGAAGAAACTTTGTCATTGTTGTCTTGTGCTGGATCTAATATAACTGAAAATGCTTTAGGATATAATTCCCGTGGAAGCCTTGAACCTCGAGCATGTCCCAGCTGGTGAATATGACATTCGTTGCTTGCCAATAAGAATGTTTGGGGCAGATGCATCATCCACAAGATGCATTCTCCTTAAGTGATGTTTTTCCAAGTACTCTCTCTCTCTCTCTCTCTCTCTCTCTCTCTCTCTCTCTCCATATTAATGGCATGCTGCAAGAGATCTTCATGCAATACGTTCACATGAATGTTTATCAGTGTTAAGCTGTACGTGGAATGCATTGGTCATTAAATTATGTTACTTATGCATACCATGAACTTGCTGCAGGAGAAAATGATGTCTCCTAAAAGAACTGAGTACTAACTAGCTGGAAGGATGCCTCAGGAATGAATTTTCTTCATGAAAGCGTGGCCGAGTTATTAAGTTTTAGAAGTAGCAGTTGTGCAGTCTTCTATTTGCATAGTTGTATTGTGAAAATCATCAATAAAATACGCCTTTTGGTTTTCACTATATAGATACCTTTATAATTTGATTTATTTGATCTTGTGTGTGTGTTTGGGCGGGGGGAGGGGTTATTTGGTTATCTGCAATTATGCTGTAAAAAAAGAAAAATATGCAGGAGACAGCAAACTGCAATTCTTAAGGTGATTGTTTGATCCATGTAGAGCTAGTGTCAAGGCTCGAGAAGTTTATGATGCCCATGGCCACGTGTGACACTTTCAAGAGATCGATACTGGACGGGGCCAATTATCTTATGAAGTGTATTTGCTAATCGATTTTCTGCTGTTGATCGACTCAGAAGCAGAAGACTTAGTTAAGCCTCATGAGTGCTATTTATAGCTGCAAAGGCCCGATGTACTCTTTCTAGTTCAACAGACGAATTGGAACGGAAAGGTTCCAATTTTAAGTCTTATTCGGAAGCTGGAGGGTTTAATTTCATGAATGAAAAAGAGATGATCTCCATGAAGTCCAATTCTAAGGCTAAAGTGCTCCTTTCAATCTAGCAGAAATGTTATTTTTTGTGTGTGCATTTTTGTAGAACTTACCATTCACTTGTTAATTGATACTACCTGATCCGTGTCAAAGTAAGTGTCCATGATAGTGATATGCTTTGACGGAAAAATGTCAAATCAGGACACTTATTTTGAAATGGAGGGAGTATATTTGTGGTGAAATGCAAGTGTGGCATGCAAGGAGCAGTGTGCCAAGACCCTCCTTTCATAGGTGGCGATGGCATCACCTTCTACTTCCACGGAAAGAAGGATCATGACTTTTGCCCACTCGCAGATACCAACGTCCATATTGTTACGGGGTGCCCAACGGCCGATCGTGACCCGTGACAAGCCGACATGCACATGCACCTTAGCGTGGCCATGCCGGCCAGCTGGCGTGCACGTTTCCTCACAAACGGCCACGCCATACCTTTTGGTTCCAACAGACGCGACACGCAGCAGCCAGACGTGGCAGCACGCCTCAGCATGCAGCGGCCTGATGCAGCAGCATGCCGCAACCTAATGACGTGCAGAAATACTTTAGGCCCCGAGCCATTTGGAGTTTGAAGCTTCATTTTGTGACGAAGCTTTTATTAATGTTGCTTGTAAATATGTAATCTTTGGCGCTATGCCTTTAGTTTTCAGTTTTAGCTTCTTTTCAGTTTTTAGGATAAAACTGCACAATGTAATGTTCACTACAACTAGAGTAGAAATGTTATATTATGTTATTATATGGGGGGTAGACGTCTCCTCATACCAGGAAGCCTGTAATAGGTTTTGCAATTGAGATTACTTGTAAGAGCTCGTAGAATGAATATAGCATGCGTTGTTGTCTTCATTATAATTTGATTCATAAATATTGCATAATGACAATTTTGCCCTTTTAAGCATTCGTTACTAGTTGTTGCCTAACGCTTGTCGGGCGTTGCCTTATTGTGGGGCTTCGCGACGTACACGGTGGGAGCCTCTCGTGCTTACAAGTAGCCGCCCTGTGACAGTTGGTATCAGAGCCTAAAAACTCTTTTGCTTCCGCAAGTGTCGTAAACGGGATTGTGGGAAAGATGGGTTCAAACAGAGAGCGGTTTGAATTGTTGGAAGGTGGAATTGCTGGGCTGAAGGCAAACGTGAGAAGGATTCCCACGCTCCTTGATAAGATCGAGGTACTTGAAGACGATCTCAGGACCAATGAAATCCAGCATGCTGGAAGCCTTGCGAGGTGAAATACAAGACTTAGCAAGCCAAGTGACACTGATGTCTCGGGCTATGGCCAATAACCCGGATGGTGGGGGAGGGAGAGCCAAGAAGACTAAGATTCTCGAACCAAGACTGTTTGGGGGCGCCAGGAGCACAAAGGAAGTTGAGAACTTCCTGTTTGATATGGAACAGTACTTTCGTACCGCGAAAGTGGAGGACGACGATGAGAAAGTGAATACGACGGTTGATGTATCTTGCCGATGATGCTAAACAGTGGTGAAGAAGCAAGCATCACGAGGCCACGGAGGGTCCAGACCAGATCATCTCTTGGAATGACATGAAGAAAGCAATTAAAGCTTCCTTCTACCTCGAAAATACTGCTAACAACGTGAGAAAGGCATTGAGGAACCTCAGCCAGACAGGCTCCATTCGAGACTACGTGAAGGAGTTCTCTGCCTTAATGTTGGACATTACGGGCATGGCCGAAGAGGATAAATTGTTCTTCTTCTTGGAAGGTTTGAAGTAGTGGGCTAGAACTCAACTGAACAAGAGACAAGTTCGGACCTTGGCTGCCGCCATCACTGCTGCCGAATGCCTGACTGATTATGCAGAAACTCCTAAGAAAGACGCCACAAAGAATGGTCCCGCGAGGACTGGGGGATCGATCAACTCGAAGCCGGATACTCGTTCAGATAGTCATGGCTTCCAACCTCGAAATGGAAGCGGGACTAGTTCGGCACAATCAGGACCGAGCTCTAGCGGCTCAAATAACAGAAGCAGTAGTAATGGAGGAAAGAGTGGTCCGTGCTTTTGGTGTCAAGGACCCCATCAGGTTCGAGATTGCCCCGAGAAACGAAATCTCAGTGCTATTACCGAAAAGTTAGGAACGATTAGCCTAACAGAGGGCACCTCCAGTTCGTCTGAGCCTGTCGACGCAGAAGACGACGAAGATGTTCTAGGAGCCATCTCCCACTACGGAAATGTTGTTAGTCTCAAACTCATTCCAGCAGACAAAGGCAAAGCTCCCATGGTAGATCATCCAGTTTCAACTATTGCGATTGCATCAACTGTTGCTAAACTAGCAGACGATAGTTGGTATGCGAAGGGACTGATGTATATGAAGAAAAAGTTGAATGGGAAGCCCATTCGGGCCATGATTGACACAGGAGCGACCCATAACTACTTGCCGAGCACCGAAGTACAACGTTTGGACTAGTCTTAGAGAAAGGATTTGGGCGCGTCGAGGCCATCAACTCTCCAGCTCAGCCCGTCGCCGGAATCGCGAAGGGCGTTCAGATCAAAGCAGGACCCTACGAGGGAAATACAAGTTTCTCAGTTGTTGAGATGGATGACTTTAAGTGATACTTGGCCTAGAGTTTCTTCGGGAGACGAAAGCCAGTGTAATGCCGACCACTAACTCGCTTATGTTGTTGGGAAATAAGCCGTGTATGATCCCAGTGGTTACTCAAAGCACCAACGGTAAGTTTCTCAGTGCCTTCCAGATTAGAAAGGGGCTTCGACGACAGGAACCGACCTTCGTTGCCGTTTTGAAATGGGAGGAAATTGAAGCAATATCGGGTCTGTTATCAACACCTCTTAGAGAGGTGCTACTAGAGTTTGAGGATGTTATGCCTGATGAGTTACCAAAGAAACTTCCTCTGCGGAGATTAGTGGACCACGAGATTGAGCTCATAACAGGCACAAAGCCGCCGACTCGTGCTCCCTATCGTATGTCCCAACCGGAGCTGGCAGAATTGAGAAAACACTTGTCTGAACTGTTGGAAGCGGGTTTGATCTCGCCAGCGAAGAGCCCGTTTGGGGCACCTGTTCTATTCCAGAAGAAAGCTGATGGCTCGCTCAGGATGTGCGTGGACTATAGGGCGTTGAATCAGGTGACGATAAGGAATAATTACCCGATTCCTCAACCAGCCGACTGTTTCGACTAACTAAGCAGGGGACGAGTCTTCTCGTAGTTGGACTTACGCTCTGGATACTGGCAAGTGCGGATCGTAGCGAGTGATGATCATAAGATGACATGTGTGACAAGATATGGAGCCTTTGAGTTCCGGGTGATGCCTTTGGGTTGGCCAACGCACCAGCTACTTTCGCAACTCTCATGAACCAAGTTCTAAAGGATTACCTTGACGATTTCGTGGTGGTGTATCTCGACGACATCGTGATCTTTAGTGAAACTGAGGAGGAACATGAGATTCACCTTCGAAAAGTATTGTCTCGGCTGCAGGAACATGAACTTTACATCAAGTTATCAAAATGTTACTTTGCCCAAAGGAAGATCCCGTTCCTAGGGCAAATTATTGGGGAAGGCCGTATTGAAATGGATCCGAAAAAGGTTGAGGCTCTCAAATCATGGAAGGCGCCAGTGGATGTCACCGGAGTACACTCTTTCTTAGGGTTGGCTAACTACTATCGGAAGTTTGTGCGAGACTACTCCAAAATTGCAGTACCCTTAACAGAGATATTGAAGAAAGGGGTAAAGTGGGACTGGGCAGTCGACTGCCAAGCGGCATTTGATCAACTGAAGGAGGCCTTGGCTAGGGCAACAATTTTAGGTCTATCTGACATCAGTAAGAAGTTCGAAGTTCAAACTGATGCCTCAGACTATGCCATTGAGGGAGTGTTGATGCAGGATAACCAACCA
>JAOTQG010126289.1:0-10220 GCA_025631175.1 Iris virginica
GAGAGAGAGAGAGAGAGAGAGAGAGAGAGAGAGAGAGAGAGAAACTTTAATCGCTGAACTCGTTATATTGGTTATTCATTTATCAGATTCCATTAAAAGTGTTTTTAAGAACTGGAGGTCTGTATATTGATGGTTGAACTCTCATCCTCAGCTTCAGCTTTAGGTTTACTCGATCCTTCTTGATCATAAACTGTATCCTTAAGCTTTGAAACCCGAAAAATTGCAAGATTGGTGTCCCCTGCGCCCAAAACATCAAAATTCCACACTATCATCCTTTCCACGCAGCAAATTCATTTTAGTTGTATAACTATAAATTTGACCTAAGACAGACTTTTTTATTTTTTATTTTTTTTTGGTGTTTTTTTGCCTGTTTTCACTCATTTTTAAAAAGATATTTTACTTAATATTCTTATAATGATTGAAATTTCAAATTCTAAAATGTAATAGTTAAATGTATGTTTACTAGAGATGGTAAAAAATACGAAAGAAATGAATGACCTAAGAAAAATATGACATACCAAAGGTAATGTATCTTCCGGGGGGTACGATGGTCGTTACGCCAGGTGTAAGTCGCTTCTCGTTGATGAATGTGCCATTTGTACTGTTCAAATCCGTGACCAAAAGATTACCTCCATTCTTTTGAATACGGGCATGCAGAGCAGATACTGGGTCGGTAAAAGAAAACATATAAGCAAATATGAATATTTTAACAATTTCATTGAAACATAGCCAATTTTAAGCTATTATTAGAGATGAGGCTTGGTTAAATTTAGTTGTATTGAAACAATTCTCAAAAATAAAAAGAATATTATTCTGACGAAAATGGAATGCAACAATTAACAATATCCTGTCATTTCTGGTAAATAAATGTTGAAGTTGGACAATCCATATTGTTTCAAAGCTATGCATCTCAAAACCAAATAACTTGTGAGAGGTATGACTCCAATGTTTTTTTTTAATACTTTTTCAGGGCTAGTGATTAGCTTATGTGGGTTCTCAATGTTAGAAGCTAAGTAACAAAAAGTTATCTAAAGGTTGGGCAAAGGGTAGGGATACGCGAGGAAGTGACAAGTTGTATAATATTTTTTAAAAAATTTAAACACTATTCGAGTGATATCACTTTATCTTCCTACCAATATGGGACAACTTTCCTTTAGCTTTGACATTACGCTCTTTATACTTTTCCAACAAAATTCTCATTCAACCGTCAATATGAGGGAAAACTCCACATTCTCACCAATGTGAGATTTCTCCCCATTATTTCCAACGCTCAATGCATCTTCTCATGTGTGCCCGGACTTGAGGGTTACGATGTGGATTCATTATTTTGGGTGACGGGGAGCAAGGACATGAGCAATCGTCACGTGTAGAGAGCCTGTTATTATACCGTGTTAAAGTTTAGAGCCTGCTCGGGAATCTTTACTAGTACTTGTTTGCAGGACTAGCCATTATCTTATATGGGTACCCAAAGACTTCCTCTCAATTGGTACTGATACCTCGCATAACTAGCAGAGAACTGCTACACTAACACCAACAAACTGAATAACTTTTGAGTTGCACTACACTAACAAAAAAAATGACAAAAGAACCTGAAACCATCATGGCAGCCACAGAAACTCATAAATAGGAGCTGAGGAACAAGAAATACACAGATGCGCTCGCTCAGAGCGCCCCTGGGTGCTGAACTACAACATAAAGGCATTGAGAAAAATGCACAAAACAAGTCGAATATGAACCTATCTCAGAAAGCCATCAAACACCAACGATGGGTTGTCTCGAATGTAGAAGGGGACTCTGGTCCCATAAAGTTTGAACCCTTGTGTATGATGTCACCTTCTTGGGAGAGGTCCTCACCACACTCCCGAGGGCTTAGTCTCCGAATAGGCCTAGTGATACCCTTTGGGAGTAAAAAAAGGAAAAGGAAAGGAAACCCACCCGAGACCTAATCCAGCAAAGTTGCCACAACCTTTATCCAGACAACACTCCTGCTGAACAGAACACAAGAGCCATCCAACGTTAAAAGTCTGAAAGGGCCAACTAAACCAACTTGCAAAGGCTGGGAACCAGCTTGTTGAATTGATTCTCAACCCTTTGACGGAGCCATGGAATAAAGCCTCTGAAAGTTCTCCTTTGAAGGAAAATGCTGTATGAAGAATCCAAGTACCCTTCAAGAACAGAATAATTATCCCATCTCCTAATCTCCACCTACAATCTATAGCCCCTTATCATACTACTAATTGCATGACTAGTTATCCTGGTTATGGTGTTGGATCAAAAATTTGCACACCACTAAGTATATCACCATTTTTAAACCTTTCGATCAATTTTAAAGGAATTCGACAAAAAGACACGTGTTCATCTCATGCCAGTTTTATAGTCAGAAACTATTAGTGTAATTTATTTCTCCTTTTCTGTTGCCAAAAATGCTAATTTCCTTGGTTTTCTTCACTAAAGCAGTTACCGCCAATACTCTCACCAGTGTACACATAATGCAGGAGCTCTTTTGCCAATTTGGCGCACTACTGGTTCTGTTCATGGATGTATGTAAACTGAAATTTTATCTGCTTTTCTCTTTCCTTCAGAATTTAAACCTGTTAAAAAAGTTTTATTTTGCTTAAATGGACCAGTGAGAGGTGCAACTGCAGGTTAAGGACCTTGATGCCCAATTACTAGGATAACATAGGATGCAGTGCATAAGGCTTCCAAGAACAAAAAATTATCATCATTTATTTACCATGAGTTTCTCCAAGAACTTACCCCATAGCTAGCTAGAGAGAGAGAGAGAGAGAGAGAGAGAGAGTACCTGTTGCAACAGGAATTACTATGTCTGCTTTGTCAGGAACACGTCCCACAGTGACAACACTCTTAAGAATTTTTCAAAAACTTTAGAGTCAGTATAACTAGTTTTAACTTATGGGAAATAGCTAGGAATCATGACTTAAACTAAACATTGAAGCTGAGTAAATTGAATTTTACCGAAGCTATTTCAAATGCACCTGGCATTGGAACCTTAAAACCAATGTGTCTTGAGTCCCCGTCACCTACGAAGAATCACAAGTAAAATGATGCTACAGCCACAGAGAAAAGTGCACAACAAATTGGATGAAATCACTCCACAAGACAGGGCCCAAATTGGATGAAAATGAAGCTGAGCTTTAAGCAAAATATGCATAAATATGAAAGAGGAATAAAGGGTCCTAGATATGATTAGAAGGCACTCACCTACAGGTTCAAGTAACCATCTCTCTCCACCACCATCAGTTGTACTAGTTTCAGCTTTGGAAGCACTTATAACAGCTATAAAGCTCTTCCTAGTTTCCCTTGGTTTAGTAGGGGCACAAAAATGTAGTTTCCTTGTACTTGGTGGTAAGGAAGCAAAGCCCAAAAATGTGACAGAATGATGAGCAAAAAGGGACTCTGATCTCAATATTGGTGATGAAGATGATAAACAAGGCTTTAGAAGCTTGACATGGGACACAGACCCAGTTGTTATTTCCATTTTTCTTCTTCTGGAAAAGCTCTGATTTCACTCACTGCTGGCTGGGTCTTATGGCAGGAGTATGTATGTGGCATATATTTAAAGCTGTCACATCTGATATATCTCTTCCACAAAAAGTTACTCCTATTTTTCACCATCAATCTTTTATCACTGATTTTTTGCAAATATATCCATCTTTACCAAATTTATTTCAAGATTACAGTTTATGAACTTCTAAAGAAATTGATTAATATCTTTTGAAACATTAGTTTGATGTAAAGTGTCTTCACCTAAAACAAAGGTTTTATTTTTTCCCCACTTTTCAGTTTATCAACATAATTCATTACTAAGAAGCTTTTGTTGTGTAATGTTTAAGGAGTTGATATGTGTGAACAAAACCCTGAAAACATGCTTAAGAAATGCTAAATAAGTAAGATTTCAATTTTTTTTAAGTCTTAATGGGTATCAAAAATGTAATAATCACTTAATTAGGCATTTAAAATTTAGTATAATTAATAATCATCAATTAAAAAAGTGAATTGGTCCAAATTTGAACTGAAATTGGTGGGGTGCGCCAGGCCAAGGCGTTTGTGTAAGGCCGAGGCGACGCTCGAGAGGCCCAGCAGCAAGCTACTGTGGTGGACTCTACCCCTCAAAAAATAAGATTAATATCGTGTGAGCCGATGGCCCACATATCAGATATTAAACTGATAAGAACAGATACTACACTTGATCTTAGCCAAAAGGCCGAGAAAGGTATGCTTTCATCTCCATTGGGCCGCTAGTTTTATTACCCAGATTCACCGTTGTCCTCTTCCTTTTACAGCTGATATGGGATTAAAAACACAAACCACCTTTCTAAAGTTATGAACTAATTCGGCTGCAATAAGAATCACATCTGATCATCTGGACCATATTCTGTAGCTCTTTAAACCTCCTTCTGATTAATGATGCCTGCAGGCTGTATGTTCAAGGATTGTGAACTTAACCAGTGATGTTAGCGTCGCGAATCATCTGTATGTATGAATTATCATCGTCTCTCCACAACCTTCGGGAAACTGCACTCCAACTAATTATGCTGGAAATGCAGATTCAGGAATATCGCAGCTTCACGATCACTACGTACACTGTCTAAACTGCAACCTCTGCCCTCATCTACTATTTGCAGTAGAGAAACTTATATATGGTTAGCATAAAAGATTGCACATTTCTCCTTCTCGTCTCACCGTCTCAGAGGCCACGTTTAGGTTACAGTGGGTAAACTAATTAAAGCAAAAAAAATACTCTTCCTAGTGAACTTCTGGTGGAGGAATCCCCTCGATCACGGCAGTTCTCTTGCAGCTGGCTGCATCCTATTTGAACTGTTTGACGAGAAACAAATGTAGAACTAAAGCGCCTTTTGGCTTAGTGGCAATGAATAGATGGTTAGTTTTCCAACTATTTTCAGCAAACCATCTCATTTATGTTAAAGTCTAGTCTTTCATTTCGTAATTAATTGGCTAAGAGATGAGTAACCCATTATGTTTATTAATTAAGTACCGTAGATGACGTTTGTTTATACTCGATGTGAGATGTAGTTTCAATAATTTGGAGCTATCTTATTTCCCTCGTTTCACTTTAATTACCATGTTTTTCTTTCACCTTCTTTAATTTAACATATTTTTCTTTCCACTCAAGTCGAGCATATTTTTATGTGTTTATATGTCAAATATGTTTGACGCTTCGAGTTAGTTCAATTATTAAGACGCAGTTTGGTTAATTTTTGTGGTTTTTGAAAATCGTAGGGCTCGATTTACTATTTTTAGTATTTGAAAAATCGCGTGATACATTTGACATAGCACTGAAATCGAAACCGACCGAACTGAACCAAACCATAACCTATTAGCCCGACTTTGTTCATTGTAAGGTTTTATTTAGTGAATTGGATCACAAGTTGCGCCGACTTTGTTCATGTTAAGGTGAAAATAAATTTTAGAATCGGAAAATGTTAAAATTCAAGAGAAATAATTTCCGTTAGTAATAAGGTAGTCCCAAACATAAAAGGAATTGTATTAGGAGACCGCGTGCTCTAGCTACTAAACCTTATATATAATGGAGTAATGACCATTCCATTCTATTATCCATTCAACAAATTCTCACACACACACACAGAGAGAGAGAGAGAGAGAGAGAGAGAGAGTTTCTTTTACACACAGAAATGGTGAAGATGATGGTGGCTGTCAAGGAGGTGAAAAGAATGAGATTATTTGGAGTTAATATTGCCAAGGAAGTGAGAAGAATGAGATTATTCGGAAAAGATATATGGTCGGAGGTTGATATTCTTGATCAGCAGCAGCAGCAGCTTCAATCTCCACCGGTGTTGCCGTCAGCTGCGGCAGTTCCGTCTCCACCACTATTGCTTCCCGCGGAGCCACTTCCTTATAACTCATTGAGTTCTTCACATTCCACTGCTCCTCCGGCAAAGGGTACTAATGCTATGGCTACGAAGATAAAGATCAAATTTATTGCACCCCGACCACCGGCAGCAAATAATATTGCGCCGCAGCTTCCTCCACAAGTCCTTGCTACTATACAAAACCTAGGTGGCACCGGCCTTGCTTTCTTGGCAAACAAGAAAGTTGAAGTGTCCGATGTCGATAAGAGGTTGAATCGCCTCTTCATTCCCAAGGACGCAGTTGCTACAATCTTGAAAGCTTTGACGGCGGAGGAAAAAACCATCTTAAAAATAAGAGGAGACAAGATGGAGAAAAAGAAAAAGAAGAATGGAAAGAAAAACAATAATGCTAGGGTACAAGGGGGAATCGTAGTTGCCATGGTTGACGGGAAAGGGAAGAGGCATGATATGGATTTCAAGAAATGGCCGAGTTTGGGGAAACTGGTATTCGCAAATCAGTGGTATAAATTTGCCAAGGAATCCGATTTGGAGGGTGGGGTCGATTCGGTTCAACTATGGTGCTTTAGAGATGTTCATTCCAGGTTATGCTTCGCCGTTGTAAAAGGTGAGAACTGACATATATAATCGATGCAATGGTGCAAGTAGCTCGCTCGACAGCAGCAGCAGCAGCCCCTCAGCTAGCTATCTCCCGAGACGATGATTCCAGGATGAGAAGCTGTTGGTTGTAGTTTTTCCCTTTTTAGGGTTTACTGGTATTACTGCTACTATATAGTGCTGTGCTATATTAGGACTAAGGGTAGTTCAGATACTCTTTAAGTAGAACCTCCAGCAAAATTTTGTAGTAGAACGTTGCAAGGAGTACTATGAAACTTAAAGACTCCTGAAAATTAGATATTACCAAATGTATATAGCTTTTTAGCATCACATATTACAATTACAATGGAATTCTACAATCAACAACATTCAGTTCACTGTTAGTACAGCGTCCAACATCAATAAAGCAAAAAAAAAAAAAAATTGTATCATTTCCATTACAATTTCCTCCCTCCCACACCATTTCATCCACACAAGCCCAGTAGTTCATCGGACAAAATCATTTTTTCCATTGTACAAGAACAAACAAACATGGTCAGTCACCTATATCAAGTCCTCTGCCTTACCCTTCTGCCATTTGTGTCTCCACCATCTGATAGTTGAGCCCAAACACTTCGAGACTTTCCACCTCCACTACTACAGTCTTCCTCGCAACCAGCCACTGTTTTCAGCAGCTCTGACTGCAATAGTGGGCAGTTTTCTTTAAGGTACTCGAAACCATCTGATCGCATAACAGCTGCAGTGATATTCAATGATTGATTAGTTCATAAAAAAGAATCCATCATGCAACTCCAAATGTCAGAATCTAAAGATAAAAGAGGTTTAACAAGCTAGCTGTACACTGTCCCAATAACTAAGTGCCCACTTATTTTCGCACCCAATTATTTAATTCTTTTTGGGGATGAACTATGAAGGAAGAAATCTATTACAAAATACAAAGAACATAATGTACTAAGGAGGACAAGCTGGCCTTCGAAAGGAAGGAGAAAAGGGAAAAAAAAGAAACAACAGCCTACGAGCCCAACATGAATTTGTCAAGCACTGCTAAGCGAATCAATGTTGGCCAAATCTCTACACACGTCTTTCACGGACACCCCAAAGCCCCAATGCCGAGGCCCATAAAGATGTGCGATGTTGATTCCTTCCCGTAAACAGAAAAGGATAGAGCCTGATTACGGAAAATCCTTGCATGCTCTCTACACAAGTCTGGGGACAAGGCTATATGTGAGGTCGACGTCGTTGATGAAGATCATTAGTGTTAACTGTTAAGCCGACCCAGCACAAGAGACCATGCAAAAGCCTTCATTTTAGACGGAAACAGTAACTTTCCAGATGAAAGACGATAAGAGGAGTAAATCAGGATTATGGGAATGGATTAGAGCTTTCATTAGCGACAGGTGAAACCACTCGAGGTATAGGAACCCACAAACACTCAGCAGGTATATCAAGAAACCTGTAAGCTGAAAGAATATTGAGAAAAGTAATCGATGCTTGTGACTCTCGATCATTAAGATTCCAATGAAGATGTAAGGGGCCGTTTGGTTGGATGGAAAGTGACGGAACGGAATGCCCAATTCCCATTGACCAAAAATCTTGGCATGTTTGGTTCATTTTTCAATGGAACTGCATTTCAAAGGAATGCTAAATTCCTTCAAATCAAGGAATTTACCATTCCTCCCAAAGTTGGAACGAATGACCAATTCCATCAAAAGCATTCCATTGGAAGAACTCAAATAACCATATTAATTATTAACATTGTTAAAATAATGTTACAACCAAATTAACCTCACCAATAAGAATAATTATTAAAAAAAATATAAAATATAAAATATAATAAATTATAATTATAATTTAAATAATAATAAATATATTATAATATTATATAATAAGTTAAATAATAAAAAATAATAGTAAGTTAAATAATAAAAAATAATAATATAAATAATTAAATCCATCAAAACTTCAAAGATCACACTCCAGTAGATAAGAACCTGAATACAGCTATTCCAACAATTAATCCATCACAAGCAAAAGAGCTTCCTAGTACAATTCCTTGAAATAACCTTGGTTCATGCAATTCTTGGACCAGTTCACAGTTCAGACCCATTTAGAGTGAGAGAAGAGGGAGGACATGAAAACCACTCCACAAGGACATGAAAGATTGTGGTCTGAATGGTAACTTGGCATTTGATCGCGTGGAATGGCGAAAAATAATTCATGTAGCCGACGGCAAGTGATTGGCATTAACGCTTTGTTTTTTAGTTGTTGTAAGCACAACAAGGACAACTCCAGATTGACCAAGCAAATCTGCATCAACCCGCATCCCCACCTTTCCCGAAATCCTTGAATATATTATAGAAAAGAAGATACAGACTCATGACAAATCCTTGCATATCTTTTTTTTATAATGATTTGAGGCGACAGAGACCTAATCTAAACCTTATTATTTATTAAGTAGGACTTACAAGTTCAACAAGATATAATTTCTCCTCAATATTGTTTGGCTCATACGAGCCTTGATCCCCTAACCCCTCCATTACGAAAGACTAAAGAGAAGAGGATAACGCTACACCAAGTGGTCATTGGTCAACCACCACAAATTGATGATACCGGATAAACCATTGCACTATAGAGCACGAATAAATGATCATGAGATTGCTGCAGCCTTACACATCATACACCAATCCGAAGACTCCTTTCTGAAGCTTCGTCTGTGCAACATGTGTTTAGTATTGAGTTTATTAAGGACAAGAGACCAGCCGAAAGCCTCTTATTTTCAAGGGAAAGGAGTCCAGATGAAAGGAGACAGGGGACAAGAGAAAGCTCAGAAGAATGAATTGCATGTGAAAAAAAGGGAACAACACGAGTAAAAGCCCGACCCTTCCAAAAACTGCACCAAGCACTTACTTCGGTTGACAAAAACTCAATCTACTGCTACCTTATCAATTTATCGAGCATTCATTCTATGTAATGTAACTTCAGGTCAAAGTTCACTTCCAAAAAATTGAAGAAAAAGTAAATGGGTAAAGACTAAAGAGCCAGGAAACAAACTGCACTCAGTGCTTCAATCATGAGGATTTGATTCTTTTCTAATAGAGCTGAGGGCCACCTTGGATTATATATGGCAGGTGCCTACATTAGTAAACTCTCCAGAAAAATAGCATATTTAAGCATGTCAATAGATGTTTGATGACTAGAGATAATGAATGTTAACAGCCATCTGAGTGGCGATTGTTGATGGTAGTTCAACTACAAATATTCACAAAATATTTCATTAAGATTCACGCCAAGATGAAGGTGAAATTGGGATGTCTTATATTTACTGCTGCAATTTGTTTGTGATTATTTGGTCAAATAACTTGCATAAAATAGAATATGTCACATGACATTCATGTCATTATGTTAATTTGTTCATCAAGAAGCTAAATAATCTTTGGCTCCAGTTACGTATCCAATATGGTATGATTTGTTATTTCTGATTTTTTCAAGGGACGGCTCTATACCCCAACCCAACTTGCTCTGGCCCCGGGTCCTTCCTTTCTCTTTCTCGGTAAGCGGACCGTGGGAGCATGGGGGCAGGTATCCGCTTTTGACCGATAGAAAGCATCTCTCTTTTGTCCCTCCTCACCGAACCAGCCAAAAAAAGGACAATAGAATTTCTAGTACGTCTCTCTCTCTCTCTCTCTCTCTCTCTCTCTCTCTCTCTCTCTCTCTCTCTCTCCAGAGACTCTATCTTGTTACTGTCTCTTATAC
>JAOTQG010126300.1:0-10220 GCA_025631175.1 Iris virginica
CAAGGAGTGTCCATAATACACATAACAATTATAAAAAATGCACATAACATAATTTATGTGCATTATGTATTTATTATGTGCATTATTTATAATTGGTATGTGCATTATGGGCAATTATTGCTAGCAGTGCCTAGGCACTTTCATATAATTTTCAACAAAAACCTGCACCAGAAACAGAAAGATTGTTGCCAGACCGTGAACCAAGCTCGGAAGCCAAGCCCGTCCTTTATTGGGCTCCATTTTTACCTGTTTCAGGATTACAACGGGTATGTCAAGAGTGTAGCGTTCCTTTAGATTTGATACTTGTATTAAAATAGTGAACATTTATTGAATTTTTAAAAAATGAATCTATAATATAAGAATGCTCATCCTCCTACAATTGTATGAGTAGTAGAGAAGAGTGAGGAGATTCTCCCAACACAGGCACATGAATATGTTCCCATAATTTTCTGCATCCATTAGGAAGCCGCCATCCGATGCAGTCTCAACCCTTATCTTTATCATTGTCAAAACAATCATTGGTGACCTAAGTATATTCTGAAATAAATTCTCAAAATTACTTAACAATCTCAAATGTAATTTTTTTTTTGATTTTAGATGGTATAAAGATATGTTTTTTACAAACCTACCATATTGGAAGGAAAATTCCTTGATGGCTTAACCAAGTCCTTAAGGGACATGGTCCGTGATGAATTGCAAACCCAATATAATGGAGTTGTATCATACGAACAAATAATTTATGGGTAATTAACAAGCCTAATTGTAATACCCCACATTTTTATATCGGTGAGGTAGAAATTTCGTATGGTTTATTAGTAACCTCCTACTATCCACCTAGGATCAAATCATCTATGGACTTTTGGATCTCCTGTGATGAGCCATTGACCCAAGATATGTCGCTACGTGTGGGTCAGTTGGTGGGCTAGGTAACAGACCGAGTTTTCGGGCTCGAGTCATTATAAATGGTATCAGAGCGAAATTTCGGCCGAAAGTTTGGAATAAAGTGCTGTACGGGGCAAAGTACTACATCGGTTCAGTCTTGATATTGGTTCGGCCTTAACGAGGACGTCAAGGATTTGAGTGGTGGAGTTTGTAACACCCCACATTCCCACATACGTGAGAGATGAGAATTTCGTATAGTTTATAAGTAGCCTCCTACTACCCACCTAGTATCTAATCATCCATGGACTTTTGGCTCAAAGTTTACAAACAAGACAAGATAATGTGACAGCTGGCAACATATTGAATTCAAAGAAGAAAAAAAAAGAATGAAAGAAAAGATTTGGGATATAGATTTATATGATACTTTTGAAGCCCATATATCACGCTGGCCCAACTAACTGTACCCTTGAAAGACTGTTGAGTTGGATTATTACTGTTTGGTTGAGCTTGTATAAGCCAGCCCATAAAGCCCGAATTCCAAATTTATTCCCAGCTCCCAAACCCACGCTAGAGATTTTTCCAGTTAATGCAACTTCGGGGAAGAGGTTCAGGGAGGAGCGACTTCACACTTGGCGTAATTTTATTGGAGAAAACAAGTGAGAGCTCTCTTCTCATTGGTTAGTTTCCGCAAGTACACGTCTCAAACAGCAAGGTCGTTCTTCATCCCGATGCTCGTATAAACTTCCTCTCCGTCGCGGTGGGAAGAGAGAGAGAGAGAGAGAGAGAGAGAGAGAGAGAGAGAGGAGAGAGTTCTAATCTAGCGAAGAAGGAGTTGTACTCTAGCCCTAGATTTTGTTCGTTCGATCCAGCCTCTGTACCTAAACTTGTAGTGAGGAAGGTTCAATCTTTCCGTTGATCTCTGTGCCAAGTCTTAAATGGCGCATTGTAGATCAAAATTGCTGTTCTTATTGTGTATATTTTCGTATTCTCTAATTGCCTATGCAGCGTAAGTTCCATAAGTTCTGTTGATGAGTTCTGTAGATGAAAATGCACTGTGAATTACCGTGATTGATTTGAATTAGCTAATGCAGGAAAAGTTATTATGATATTCTACAAGTTCCGAAGGGAGCGTCGGACGATCAGATCAAAAGGTCGTACAGGAAGCTTGCGTTGAAGTATCATCCCGATAAAAACCAAGGGAATGAAGAGGCTAATAAGAAATTTGCAGAGATTAACAACGGTATGGTATAGCTTTTGCCTTTTTCATTCATATTAATGCACTATTAAAGTTTTAATATTGTTGTTACATTTTATGTATGAAGTTTGATTCTTAAATGTTATTGTTTTATTGAATTTCAGCATATGAAGTGCTATCTGATAGCGAAAAAAGAGGTATTTATGATCGATATGGTGAGGAAGGTCTCAAACAGCATGCTGCTGGTGGCGGAAGGGGTGGAGGAATGGATATTCAAGACATATTCAAGTCGTAAGCTTGTTCCTATCTTAACTCATTGTGCTAATTTTTTAAGGTATGCTTAATTGGTGTATTAGGTCGGGTTTAAGTTAGCTACGTATGAGGCATGAACTGATCATTCTCTTGTGCTTGGCATTTGCGAGTAGAATGAGTTAGAAATGCACAACATTATTCCTTTACACTTCAAGCTGCGTGGGTAATGGAAAACTAGGGGTTCTGTTTGTCATAACTTCCAAATTCTCTGAAAGAAGGCCCCCTACATTTTGACCTTACTATTTGAAAGATGTTTGAAAACTATTTGGCAGAACATTATTCTTTTGCGCTTCGAATGGAAAAGTATTCCTGTCGTCTGATTGTCAAAACTATGAAAGATACTTGAAAGTATCCTTCTCAAAAAGGCTACTATGTCAAGTATTCAAAGTGAAGAAGAAAAGTTTTACCGGATACTTGAAGCTTGATATATATTCTCTCCGTTCCACCTTAAGATACTATATTTGCAAGGGGAACATAATATATAAGAACATGGTGTACTGTTCCCATTAATTTTGAGGAAGATAATATTCTTCTTTGCAAATTTGGGATCTCTTAAAAGTTATAACCTATTAGCTTAATTTTCCAAGCATGTTTAAGTGGGGCATTCTATAATAGAATGTAGGACCCTTTGAGTGGAATGCTGGGAGTACTAAGTGCCTAAATGTGGGCATTTCATAATTTTTCAAACATCTTTAAAGTGGGGAATCCCATTATCAGATTCAATAGGTGTATCAGATTGTTGAAGTCCAAAATGAGTCTTGTACATCTGCCAATTTCGTGAGACAACTGTCAGTGGACCTCAACCCTATTCGCCACTCACAACAAACCGGCTAGCCTCGAAGGCAAATAGCTACATTAAGCTTTATCTAGGTGCATTTATCTCCTAGGTACCACTGCATAATATATTCATTGACATTCTCTGAGCTGCTATTTTTGGAGTTGCCCAACAGGCCAACACTCTCAAATTTCACATGCAAATCAGATTCATTTTGGACTACAACAAACACCTTCAGAATGTGGTCATCAGAGTGTAATGATTGTTAAGATCTGTTTGTTTTTTTCTTAATAACATTGGTAAAACCATTAGATTAAGATCATGTATCCAAATGTAGTGACTGGCCTACATCATCTTTTCCATTAATGCGTTGTTTGTTCGTTTATGAGTTTCCCCCAGAAACATATCAGATTGGTTGTTATTAGGAGCTAGCAGCATGTCAATGAACTTAGGCCAGTTAATCATGAAATAAACTATGTTAAGGTAAGGTTTAAGAATTTTTCAGAGTTTCTAAAGGCCAAAAACTGGGTATACATTGGAAATTTCCAAAAATGCAACCATCTTAATTTACTGCACGAGCACAGAATTACCCATGTTGATGAATATAATATGGTGAACAAGTTCTTTTCTATCCGGTGGCAACCCTTCTTTGAGTTGTTTGACCAAGACATTGCCGCACTCAAAATGCTATTTATGCGTAAGAGGATGGTGAGCTTCAACAGACAACTACATTGAGTTCATAATGACTACGCCTTTTTGCTGCCTATTGATTCACCTTGCCAATACCGTCATCTTTTTAAATTGAGTTTTTAGATCCTAGGTTGAAGAGACTTCTAAGAAAAAACAATTGAAGGAATTTTCATTGAATTCATTCATTGTGTTGCTTCGTATAAGTCCCTTCAACCTTGGAATTAACAATTCCATTGAAGAAGACAACAATATATAACAAGCCGAATGAGCAAGAAGGCAAAATTGGTATGGTGTCAAATTCCTTCCATGTTAAAGCTTTTAATGGCTTCTGACGTGGATATTTCTACCCCCATGGGGCAAGTTGAAGTTGTTGTATTGTTAGAACTAATTGAATACCCACCTTTTGACCTTTAGATACTCTTAAACTATTTTTATCATAGTTAATGCAATCATTATCTCTAGCCATTGATTTGACATAGTCTTACCGCTTAATGAAATCAATTTGATAAGATCATTGGAGAAACTTTTAAATTGATAAATAATGTTTTTTTCAGAAACATAATCCAAATCATTTACGATATATGATTGTGTTTGGAAACATGATTCTAATCAAATGGTGTTACAACAGTTGTTGAGGAAAAAAAAATAGATCCTAAAAATCATGACATTCCCATGCTGATGATTGAATGGTACACCAAACTATTATCGTCCAAAATGAGTCTTACACTGAAATGTTTAAACTCTGAATGGTGACGCTTTGGAAGTGCTTGGTGAAAGTAATGATATCCTATAGGGAAGATAATGCTTTTTCTGTGTCACAAGGACTCTTGAGTTTTCCCTCTGCTGTGTTATACTTATGGCATGAGTGGAGCACAAGAACTTAGTTCTTATGGCAATAGGAATACAAAACTACAGTGAAAAGCTAAGGCTTCCACCAAGTGTTGACGGTGTGTGAAAGCGAGCATGACGATAGCCCTACTTAATCAAATGGTGTTACAACAGTTGTTGAGGAAAAAAAAATAGATCCTAAAAATCATGACATTCCCATGCTGATGTTTGAATGGTACACCAAACTATTATCGTCCAAAATGAGTCTTACACTGAAATGTTAAGACTCTGAATGGTGACGCTTTGGAAGTGCATGGTGAAAGGAATGATATACTATAGAGAAGATAATGGTTTTTCTGTGTCACAAGGACTCTTGAGTTTTCCCTCTGCTGTGTCATACTTATGGCATGAGTGGAGCACAAGAACTTAGTTCTTATGGCAAGAGGAATACAAAACTACAGTGAAAAGCTAAGGCTTCCACCGAGTCTTGGCGGCGTGTGAAAGCGAGCATGACGATAACCCTACTTAAGAAAAGATGTTCGAATCTATAACTTGTGGGACATCATATTGAAGTTCCCATTCTTCTTTGGCTTTTTATCTTGTGGAGACTGTAAGTAACTAAGTATTGTGGATGTCATGTTATTTGTAAAATTTTAAACCTCTGCTGATACAAAATAATAATACTCCCCCATCCCTTCAAAAAAGTCCCATTTTTCATTTGTCCCAAAAAATATTCTCATAGAGAGAAGGCATATAATTACCTAAACTTCCATGCTTACCCTTATGATGACTAGGTCGACTGTTTTTTCTGCCGGTAAAGCTTGGGCTCGTGTTCGAATCTCCCGCATGATGTCCCGAAGAAAGATAAAATTACTAGGCTCATTCCAAATTCTCATGATCCTTGATCTGATCTAGAACTTTGCCTTCCTTGCGGTGGTCCTTGCAGTTTGAAAATTGGCGATAAGTCACTCTTCATGTACAATATAGATTCTGCCATTTAGTTAAAACAGTGAATCTGAATATTTTCTTTACTGTCAAGGGTGATTAGGGAAAGAAAAGACTCATCTTAAAATGCTTTTCAACTTGTCAAATGGACTGTATACTTGGGATGGATGGAGTAAATTAAATTGTCGATGTTGCATGTTTAAGACCGGTCTTAATTGTCTTCTGTTTTTGTTTATTAAGCGTTGAGCAACTCTCTCTCTCTCTCACACACACACACAATGAATTTGCTCTAGGTTTTTTGGTGGAGACCAAATGGATGAGGAAGAGAAAGTGGTGAAAGGTGAAGATGTCATTGTCGAATTAGATGCGACACTTGAGGATTTATACATGGGAGGATCATTGAAGGTAAGAAAATTTTATGATTTGTTTTTCTCAGACATTTAGAATCCTATTTGTAGCTTTCAGGTGTATTGAGTTCCTTTTCGATTTTTTGAGTTCTTTGTTTTAGCTGCAGGCTGTGGTGTGGGTACTTCAGTCTCTTTGACACTTGGTGCTTAAGTTTTATTAACAAATTATGGCTAACTTCTTGCTGCTTACTTTGGCCCAAATTTCTTCTTCTAACATTGTTGTTAATAATAATAAGGGAAAAATGCAACAAAAATCACTCAATTAAACCGGTTTTTCACATTTAGTCACCAAAATATATTTTTATTATAAGAGGCCATCGAACCTTCATTTTTCTGTTGAAAGGCCATTCCGTTACATTTTGGCATTAATTGCCCGTTAAGTTAAAGTTATTGAGGGGTAAAATGGTCCATCATGCTAAAATTATAATTTTCAATCAGGAGGGTGCATGATGAAACTTTCAAATTGTGAAGGTTATATTTGTAATAATTAACCATAAACCACCCCCACCCATCAACCATCAACCATCAACCACCGCCGTCGCCATCACTATCACCACCACCACCACCACTCATCAACCATCAACCATCAACCACCACCACGACCCTCTCTCAAACTCAAATCTAAAACCAAGAACTCAAACACAAAATCAAGAATAAAAAATTAAACCCAATGTCATTCGATACGAAGAATCCAAAATCGAATTTAAAATCAAACCCAATGTTACCCCCCAGTGTCGTGAATTTGACACCAGATCTGAGTTCTCATTTATAAAGAAATTCATAAGTGGCAGCGAAACAAAGCTTTGTTCAAAATCATTGCATTTGAGTGCATGAAGCTCATTTCGTCTGGGAGAAGGGTAGTCACCTGCTTCCACCAAAGGAAAGAGAACCCCTAATCACCTAATCTATTCTAACGGGAAATTATTCCCAGCAGCATTTTGTTCCCTTGCCCCTCTGCTGCCGAGCCGAGACGCCAGTGAAGAAAAGAAGACCCTGCAATTCTTCAAAATTTTCCCTCCTCTTCCCTCTTCCACCGCACCAAGCACCCCCTCCCCCAATTGTGCCACCAATTTTCTCAATTAACCCGCCCGTCCCCCTCTTCTTCCCTTTCCATCACACCCACTTACCCCATCTGATTACTGTTCCTTAAATTGCCGTCGCCGCCCACCTTCTCCGCATCCACTTTCTCTATCTTAACTGCGCCAGGGATCAACCAGCTTTAACCAAAATAACCATGGGTTCCAAAAACAAGAACAAAAAATCGTCATCTTCCCCGCCTGAGCGGCCCACGAACGGCGGCGGAGGTGGTGGTGGAAGAGGTAGAAGCCTCTGGTGAGTGTGTGTGTGTGTGACGGTGAAGAAAACGGGAGAAGTGGGGGTGGGATTGGATTTTTTCCTTTTCTTTTTAATAAATTGAATTTTAGTATTGCATTTTTAAATTTATTTAAAAATAAAAACCTTTATGTTTTATTAAAATTTTTGATATTTTATATATATGAATAATAAAACATATTTTTTATTATTTATTAATTATTACAAACACAACCTTTATGTTTTGATAGTTTCACATACACCTTCCTACTTTAAAATTTTAATTTTAGTGTGATGGACCATTTTACCCCTTAATAATTTTAACTTAAGGGGCAATTAACGCCAAAATGTAACGGAATGGCCTTTCAACAGAAAAATGAAGGTTCGATGGCCTCTTATAATAAAAAAATACTTTGGTGACTAAATGTAAAAAACCGGTATAGCTGAGTGATTTTTGTTGCACTTTTTCCTATATTATTATTATTATAATAATAGTAATAATAATATAATACTAATAATTAAAATAATAGTAATAATAATAGCAACAACAACGATAATAATAATAAAATGAACGATACTCAGGTTCTTGTTTATCTGTTTTTTCCAGTTCTCAAAACATCTGTTTTATATACCGCTTCTTTCTTTTACCTTCTTTGGCTTGTGACTACCTGGTCAATTATGTGTAAAGAATTCTTGATGGGGGCATGTTTATGCTTGCAACACTTGAATTTATAAATTAGTAGTTGGTACTTCCTGTTTCAAACTAATGATCATAGCTGAAATTGTGAAATGGACTGCCAAAACAACGTATACTATTGCCTCTTGAAGCATTATGCTGTCCAAAGCATTAGGGCCTACCCTTTATATTCTTGCTGTTTTGCGTCTTTTTATTTACTCTTTTTGGTAGCTAGTAGCATAACTTCTCCCTTGATCTTGATTTCAAATTTGCTGTTATATTCTTATCTATGCTTTAAACCTTGTTGGTTTTATCAGGTTTGGAGGGAGAAAAACATTTTAAAGCCAGCCCCAGGTAAAAGGAAATGTAACTGTCGAAATGAGGTCTATCACAGGCAAATTGGTCCAGGGATGTTCCAGCAGATGACAGAGCAGGTATACTACTGTATCTAGACTCTTTCAAAGGCTCCCATATACAGTTTTCCTCCTATGATATTACAAGCTAAGAACACCTGAGCCTTTTTTCCATTGTATCATTTTTTGATATCAATTATTAAAATAAACCCTGTGCCTGCTTCTGCTGCTTGTCTGTTTGTTCACTAACTCTCTTATTTTGAACAGGTATGTGAGCAATGTGCAAATGTAAAGTACGAAAGAGAAGGGAACTTCATCACAGTGGATATTGAGAAGGGAATGCAAGATGGACAAGTAAGCCTTATTTTCTTATTTAGTTTATATATTTTAGGTGCTAATTGCTGCATGTCATTCCCCTCCAGTTGGTTATTTTCAAAGTGTGTACCAAAGAGTAATCACATACCGGCAAACACTGGCTTGTAAATACAAGTCCATGAATATCTTCCTCCTCCCCCAATCCTGCATGCATGACCTACAATACAGACATGTAATCATCTAATTCTGTTATCACTGTAGTTCATTTACTTCCAAATTTTTAAGCTCTTACTGATTCTCTCCCTCAAATCCCCCACCCCAAACAGGAGGTTGTGTTTTATGAAGAGGGTGAGCCAATCATAGATGGCGAAGCTGGAGACCTAAGGGTTTGATCTTTATCCTTGGTACTGTAAAAATATGTTCCAGTAATATTTTATACTGATTGATTGCAAAATCTGGGCAGTTCCGCATTCGTACTGCTCCGCATGACCAATTCAAGAGGGAAGGCAATAACCTTCACACAACTGTCACTATAACTCTGGTAATTTCTTTATATTTTGTTTTCTTAGTACCATTTGGCTTAAAGTAGGTCATTCACCTCATTTGTTTATTCAAATGTACCTGTTAGTTGCTTTAGAATGTTCAAGTTTCTTGCTACGCGAGGGAAGGATACTCATACGCTGGTCTTTCTCTTTTTCATAGATGCCCTCATCTTCCCACCATTATTCCTTAACTTCCTCTTCTTACGCTAAACCCCAAAGTTGCTTCTCTTCTCATTTAAACTCCCGTATTCATTTTATTTCACCGTTAGTTCTAATGTACTGAACAGTGAACACGAACTCATTATGGAATGCAATTGTCATTCCATCCTGGCCCTTTGCCCAAACACAAAGCTTGACCTTTTCCATCGGCAAATCCAAACCTATTTGAAAGTCATTCGGTTGACCATTCCATTCGGCAAACCCAAAAACAGCCATACAGCTGAATCTCAGTAAGTTCGCCCGTTCCTGGTATGAACGTCGTGACTTTCATATTAAACAACAATCCTGTAGTTCAATATCTAGTTTAGATGTATTAGTTGTACCAAATACCTTGCTCTCGAAACCTATTTGAACTCCTCAACTGTCAGTTGAGCTCCATCTGTTATATGGAGATTCTGATATAGGCATCTGGCCCGTCTGGGGCTGAGAGCACTTCTTAAGGCCCACACTGTCTTAATAGACTAGGGAGTAGTATGCAATGATGTTACTGTTGAACAACAAAACTCACAGAACTGCTCTAGGTTGGTTGTCTTGTTATTAACCGAGCTGTTTATCAACAAGTTCAGACCCGGGTCAATTGAGGGATTGGTGAATGGACCAAGTTTGAAAATTAGGCTCATGAGTGTGGTCTCGAATCAGATGGTATATGGAGCACCTAGGTGTTCCTTGCTAGGAGCACCTGAGGCAAAATATTCATTTTATTACGTTGTTTGTTCATTTTCTAAAACTAAGTGTTCATTTTTATCGTTGTTACTGAAAATAAAAAATAA